>CAUYQS010107588.1:0-18619 GCA_963574585.1 Otolemur crassicaudatus | reverse complement strand
ACCCTCGGTATATGGGGCTGGTGCTCACTGAGCCACAAGCACCGCCCCCTTTTTTTTTTTTTTTGAGACAGAGCCTCAAGCTGTCACTCTGGGTAGAATGCTGTGGCATCACAGCTCACAGCAACCTCCAACTCCTGGGCTCAAGTGTTTCTTCTGCCTCTGCCTCCCAAGTAGCTGGGACTACAGGCACCTGCCACAATGCCTGGCTATTTTTTGGTTGCAGTTGTCATTGTTGTTTGGCGGGCCTGGGCTGGATTTGGACCCGCCAGCTCAGGTGTATGGGGTTGGCACCTTAGCCGCTTGAGCCACAGGCGCCGAGCCTGTCAGGTTTCCTATTACTTTGCAGCCAAAGAAATTTCTAACTGATGTACCTTAATTACAAATCACATATATAAAGGTACAGTTCACTGCCTTGGGTTCCAGGTCCTGCAGTAATTGTCTAGTTACATGAACAAGTCTGTTAAGGGGATGTTTTATCTATTTTACAGAAGAGGAAGCTGAAGCTCTAAGAGGTCAGGCGCCAGAGCTAACAAATGGCTGAACCAGGATCCCAACTCAGACTTGACTTCTCCAAAGCTTATTGGTTTTTCTTTCTGGCTGTGAGTATAATCCACACATATAAAGTACATAACACATATATGTATGGCCAAAGAAATGATCACAAAGTGAATACCTAGGTAATCACCACCCAAATCAAGAAACACAACACTTCCCTATGAAGTCCTTTCATAATCCTCCTCTTCTCTCCAAAGGTAGCCACATCCTGACTTTCAACACCATCACTTCTGTCTACGTTTGAGCTTCATGCAGCTTGGATTCATTTTGTTACTTGGCTTCTCTCTTTTCTCTTTTTTTTTGAGACAGAGTCTCACTATGTCATCCTCCGTAGAGTGCTTAGGCGTCACAGCTCACAGCAACCTCCAACTCTTGGACTTAAACGATTCTCTTGCCTAAGCCTCCCGGTAGCTGGGACTACAGGTGCCTGCTGTAGGCTATTTTTTTGTTGTAGTTGTCATTGTTGTTTAGGTGGCGTGGGCCGGGTTTGAACCCGCCAGTCTTGGTGTATGTGGCTGGCGCCCTAACCACTGAGCTACAGGTGCCGAGCCTTGGCTTCTTTCTCTTAATGCTACTTATGTGAGATCCACCCATGTTGTGAGGGGCTGACATTTCTGTACCATGACAGTTTAACCCTTTCACTGCTGATAAGCAGAACTGCTGCCGGTATTTGCCAACTGTGAAAAGTGCTGTCAGGAACATTCATAGAAGCACCTGTTGGTTCAGGTGAACACATTTCCTTCTGGATTTCTATCGAGAAGAGAAATTGCTAAATCACTGGCCCTGCTGATCTTCAATTTTACTGAATTGCCAAACAGTTTTCCAAGTGGTTGTACCAATTTACACCTCATCACCTCACCCCATCTGTGAGCCTTCCTTGCTCTGTGTCCTCGGGTTAGCTCATGCTTCTGGCCTCAGTGTGCTGCTGACCAGTAGGTCATGCTGCACACGGGACCAGCATTATACCAAGGATGCACAGCAGGGGCTGCGGAACACGACAAGGAAAATCCCCTCCCTGAGGGGCTTATTACAAGTTTCCCAAACACACCTGGGGCTATGGTTTAGTAAAGAGGATCAGTCTTAACTGCAAAACACACTCACCTAAGTCAACAAACACAGGAGGCAGCAAAAGTAACATATCATGACCTCACCTCTAAACGTCAACCCACCATTGCCAAAGTGTAGGTGGGCAAGAGGCATGTGTGAAAGGAACAGAATGAGCTCATGCTTGGGAGTTCCCAGTTCTGGTCCTGGTAATTAACAAATCTCTCTTATATAAGCAAGGTAGTCTTGAAACATCCTGAAAAGCAGTGATGTCAGGGGCTTTGCCCTGCGCTGGGTGGCCCTGGGCTTGTGGGTTTCAGTTAACAGGATCCAGATCTTTGTAGCATAATGACATTGTCCCACAGCGCCCTCTGCTGGGGAGGGACAGTGTGGACCAGAAATCTTCATCCTTTCACATTATAGACAGGTGGCCCATGGTTACATTTTGGCTCTGACCCCCTTGACCAATGCCCACTCCTGGAAAAGCTCCAAGCTCTTCCTTCCGCACTGGGGGAAGTAGGGACGGGGCAAGCCACAAGTTGCCACCTCTTTCTCCAGCTGATCATATCCAACATCATTTCCCACCTGGACAGCAGCCTGCCCCTATCTCCCTGCCTGCCCCATGCCCAGTTGGGTTTTTCTGCAGCAGCTTGAGTCATGTCACAACTCTCCTTGCTCAGAGCCTAGTGACATCTGGCAACACCTTGTTGAGGTAACAGAGTAAGTGAGCTGGGAAAGGGACAGGGTGCTATGTAAGCAGGGAGGTTCTAACATGGGCAGGCCATTCTCCACTCACTCCTGATTCCAGGCTAGGCAGTGAGCATACTCTCCAAGGAATTTTCCTGGGAGGTTACTTGGGAGTGAGTCTGCCTAGGTTCAAATCTCAGTTCTAGCTATGTGACCTGGGGTAAGTTGCTTAGTTTCTCTGCACCTATTTCCTCATTAACAAAATGGGGATGAGAATGCCTAACTCATGGTATTGAAAGGATTCAATAACATGTATGCTGCTTAGCACTATAGCTTGTATACAGAGAAAACAACACAGATAAGCCATCATTACATGCAGATACATGTCAAAAGTGCAGGTATAAAGCCACATACATAGTTAATAATGTTTAGTTTTGGGTTTTTTTTTTTTTTTAAGACAGAGTCTCAGTCTGTTGCCCTCAGTAGAATGCTGTGGCATCATAGCTCACAGCAACCTCAAACTCTTGGGGTCAAGCTTTCCTCTTGCCTTGCCTCCTAAGTAGCTGGGACTACAGAAGTCCTCAAAACTCTTGGCTAGTTTTCCTATTTTTAGTAGAGATGGGGTCTTGCTCTTGCTCAGGTTGGTCTCGAACTCCTGAGCTCAGGCAATCCACCCATCTCAGCCTCCCAAACTGCTAGGATTACAGGCATGAACCAAGTAATGTATAATTTTTTAAACCATGCCTGGCCAAGAATGTTTAATTTTTTAAACTTAAATAGAAGCTACAGTTTGCTTTTTTACTCACTTAATGGTATGCTTTGGAGAGTGTTTATATAAACACACACACACAATCAAGATGAGTTTATATAAATACACACACACAGAGACGTATCTACTGAACAAAAATGGAGTCTCACTAGATACATGATTAAACTTGCTTTTTACACTTAACGAGACTTCTCTTTTCTACTTTGTCTACTTAAATATCATTCAAGTTCTTAGCAATGAGTATTTGGTACTTTTTAAATAAAGAAAAAACTGATAAAGCAAAAATCTGGTCTAATCCTATCAAAACTCATATTAGCCAGGCTAAAGGGAACCAGTTAGGCCTGGTGGGCCAGACAGTCCCTGGTTGGTTGGACCCTTCACTCCCACCTCCATGTTCTAGGTGAGACAGTGCCAGAAAGGGGGCCCATGACAGGGCAGTCCTGGCCTGGGGCTCATCCTCTGTCCAGGCTCTCTGGGCTGGAGGCTGGGAGCTGGTATTTAGGTGACAGGTGCCAAAGCCCATCTCTGAGTCTGTTCCTGCCTCGGTGGGAAGTCTGGTGCTGCCAACCCTCATATCCCATCTGCCAGGTGATCCAGGCTCACTGGAGACTGTCTGTTTGGCGACCAGGATGGCCATCTGGGGCAGGCCTGCGGGCTTGGAAGGCAGCCTGGCCTCTTTGCTCTGGCCCCCATGTTTGGTTGATGGGAGCCTGAGGCATGTGCATGTGGACAGAAGGTCAGATCCTGTCCCAGGGTAAGTCCTGCTCCCTAGCATAGTCCTCTGACCTCTTGGGAAAGACTGACAGCCAAAACAGCAGGGTTGATCACAACATCATACCTGGCATCATCACACTTACTTCCCCGCTGCCTGTTCTCAAGCCTCATGTGTGTCAGTCCAAGAGAAACTTCCCTCAGTCTAGGAGACAGGTAACAGCACAATAGGGCAGCTCTACAAGGGACTGGGCCCAGGGCTGAGTCTGTGTGTGACCTGCATGTGTGTGAGGGCGGAGAAAGGCCTGCTTGTGGGTGTGAACGAGCAGACCTAGGCTTCCTTCCAAGCCAGGTGGGTCACGATCCGCAAGGCTGATTCAGTGTAACAAGGGGACAGCAGACTAAGACCCCTTCTGACAGCTAACTTCACTGGGCTCTCCCCAAATGTCAGGCCTTGCACTGCCTCCGAGCTCACTGGACCCACATCACAGTCCTGCAAAACTGAGATTTCTAAGGGAGAAACTGAGGCTCTGAGAGGGGAAGCCAAGTGCCCAAGGTTCCTGCTGAGTGGTCAGACCAGGATTCACACAAGGTCTCCAACACACAGGTGTGGTCCTACCACGGGACCTTGGTACTGGTTATTCTCTCTGCCTGGTACACTCTTCTTCCAGCTGTGCACACGGCTCCCTCTCTTCCTTCCTTTAGGTCTTTACTCAAATGTCATCTTCTCAGGGACACCTCTTCCAACCAGCCTGTCTAAAACTCTAACTACTCACTGGTTGGTGACACTCACCCCTCTTCCCTGCTTTCCTTTCCACTCCAACATCCTGCTCTGTGCTGTACAATGTGCTGAGGTGTCCTGTGCAGAACACAGGCCCATGAGCATCTCTGCTGCCTTATTCCCTACAGAACCCTCAGTGCCAGGGCGTAGCACTGAGAACATCGCTGTGGAATGAATGAATCCCAGACCTGTGGCCATGAGACTCAAAGAGTCCCTATGCCCTGCCTGGGGTGGACTGGAGTCCCCAGAGGCTAGTTTTGTGGGTGCTGGGGTGGGAAGTATATGGAAGCAAGCACAAGCTGGGAACGGCATTAAGCCAGTTTCTTTCTTTTTTTTTTTTTTTTTTTTTTGAGATGGAGCCTCAAGCTATCCCCCTGGGTAGAGTGCTGTGGCATCACAGCTCACAGCAACCTCCAACTCCTGGGCTCAAGCGAGTCTCCTGCCTCAGCCTCCCAAGTAGCTGGGACCACAGGTGCCCTCCACAACGCCTGGCTATTTTTTGGTTGCAGCCGTCATTGTTGTTTGGCAGGCCCAGGCTGGATTCGAACCTGCCACTTTAGGTGTATGTGGCTGGTGCCTTAGCCACTTGAGCTACAGGCGCCGAGCCATTAAGCCAGTTTCAAACTTACTGAACAGGAATTATAGCAAACACACACACACACACACACACTTTTTTTTACCTAGTACTTTTGCACTTAAGTCTTATGACTCTTAATACATATGACATTGACTGGTATTTTAAAAATTCATTCTACAGAGTCTATTTTCAATACGAACAAAAAGAAAAACACCAGCACTGTGTTGGGTGAGTTCACAGCTCCGGAACGGGTCCAACGTGCAGTCTAAGCTGAGTTTGTCAAACCCCAGAGGTAGCATAGTGCAGTGGCTGAAGCACAGGCAGACACCCTTCCCTGCCATTCACTGGAAGGGGCTTTGGGGAAGCCCCTTCCCTTCTCCATGCCTGTTTTGTCACATATAAATGAGGACAATGGTGTTTTCATCACAGAACCTCAATGAGAGTTAAGTGAATTACCACTGATAGAAAACCCAGAATGGGGTGGGGGATGGGAGGAGGGGGGAAGTCAGATGGAGGAGGGTGAATGGTGGGATCATACCTATGGTGCATATTGCAAGGGTATGTGTTGGCTCTATTAAGTATAGAGTATAAATGTCTTAACATAAGTAAATGAGGTGAGGGATATATTAACCTGTATGATGTAAGCATTCCAAACTGTATATGAAATCAGCACACTGTACCCCATAAATGCATTAATGTATACATGATCTACCTCTTTATGATTTAATTTAAATAAAAGTGTCAAAAAAAAAAAAAGAAAACTCAGAACAATGGCTGACACAGGGTGAAGTAGATTTGCAGTAACAGCAGCACTGGTGATAAATATTTATTAGTATACAATTGTGGTTGTCATTTCACCCCAGTAGTTACCCATATGTCCTAAAACAGTGGGACACAGTGTGAGCTGTCACCTCTCATTCTGCCCTGGTGCTCATCTGGCCAGAAAGGTGAGCAGAGGGAGGAGGAGCCAGGGACACAGAGGCTGGTGGTCTGGCACACGTGGTTTGGGGGCTGCTTCTCCTTGGCTGCCACAAAGGCTCTGTGTCATCCCATCCTGCCTCAGTGGGAAGGTCTTGATCCAGGGATAGGGTGAGGGCCCTCAGTGCAGCATCTGCCAGCCTGGATGAGGCCCAGGACTTGGCTGGCCCCAAACATAAAGTCCTTGGCAGTGGCAGCCTGCTGTGTCTATGCCCAGGAAAGGCCAGGTCCACAGGGACTGGGGCAATGCAGGTCTGAGGGAGACCCACTGTGTGAGGTCTGCCTAGCTGACAGCTGCCCCTTTTCTAGGAGGGTCTTCCTTATTGGGGGTTTTTTTGAAGTCTCTGTCATTTTTGCTTTCCTAGCTCTCCTCTTTTTGCTGAGGACCTGGCCTGTCTCCTCTTCCAGGTGGTTCTGATGAAACAGTCAATCCCAGTGCTCTGCCTGCCCCTGGAGCACATGTCCTAGAACTGCTCAGTCTCCTCCACCAGCCCCAAACATAGTGACTGTAATGTCACTGTGTCACAGCCCAGGGTGTCGGCTTATGACCCAAGTAAGCCAGAGGCCTTTCCAGATTCAGCAGGCATAAGAGTCTATTCCTTTTGGATGAGAAGTATAAAGGTGTGGAAGACTTGAGCAGCCAGTCCCCATTTTCCCATGCCACACAGAGAGCTTGTTGGTAGCAAAAAAGAATGATATTCCCAATGCAAAAAGCAGCAGAACAGAGAGATAAGAAAGCTTGGTGATTTCCTTTGTCTCGAGTGTAGGATTTCTGAAGCTAGCCCTACTCCTGCATTTGCAGTTATGTGAACCAATGAATTCTATTTCTGGCTTAAGCAAATTGTAGATTTCTGTCACTTATAAATAAGAGTCTAATAAAGCATGGGTATCCCTACCAGGCCTTCTCCCCTAGCCAGGGCTGACATTTAATTCAGGGGAAGAACTCTGAAAAAGCCAGGACAATGGGACTCTCTGCTCTGAATGCAAAGTGCCCTGTAGGAAGTGTTCACAGCTGATCTGCTGGGCCTGCCGTAGAGATTCCTCAACTCCTGCCAGGCTTGTTGCCTTAATTCCTTTTTCCTTGATGAGGGACACTTCACCACCCCGACATGATCCCTCCTCTCCTCTTTCTTATGTTAACTACGGTTAATCTCTTACAAATAGATTTTGTAATTTAAGGTTCCTAAATCAGACAAAGTAGATTCAAATCCCAGCCTGGCTGCTCATTCATGATCCTATAAGTTATTTAATTTCTCCTAGTTTCCTCCTCTGGGAAACGGAGAGACTAACAGGATCACTCTCCTGGGAGGCTGTTGGAAGACATGACACAGAGCAGGGGAACGCGTGCCCCCAGAGCCTGGCTCACACATGAGTGGCTATTACTTATGTAGTAACAGTGACAGTGATGGGACCTACCTCGCGGGTCCGGAAGATGATCCTGTACTGGTACTGAGGTCCGTGGTCCTTGTGGTCTTCCAGTTTCTCCCGCTTGATGCTCACAGCCACTGGCCCCAGCTTCTCATCCACGCCAAAGTAATTGGCATGTTCTAGAAAGAAGACAGGTGAGTTTCAGGGTCAGCTGTCTGGGAAAGAAAGGTCCTGTCCCACAGTAGGCATGATAAGATAACTGGGGCAGGCTCCTATGCAGCCCGTGGGATGCTGGTCACACAAACCTTGTGTCTGGTCACAGCCACACTCAACGGAGAAACAGAAGAGGCAAAAGTGAACCTCAATGTACCACCTCTTCTCAGTCACAATTTTTCTGTTTTACTTTTTTCTTTTCTTTTTTTTTTTTTTGAGACAGAGTTTCTGCCACCCTGTGTAGAGTGCGGTGACATCATAGTTCACAGCAATCTCAAAATCCTGGACTCAAGCGATCCTTTTATCTCAGCCTCCCAAGTAGCTGGGACTATAGGTGCCCACCACAAGGTCCAGATAGTTTTTGTTTTTTTTTTTTTTCAGTTTTTGGCAGAGGCTGGGTTTGAACCCGCCACCTCCAACATATGGGGCCGACGCCCTACTCCTTTGAGCCACAGGCACCACCCTCCAGATGGTGGTTTTTTTAAAGATGATGCTGGTCTCAAACTCCTGAGCTCAAGCAATCCACTCACCTTGGCCTCCTACAGTGCTAGGATTACAAGTGTGAACCACCTCACTATTTAAGTGTGCCGTGAAATAAAATGGCTGAAAACCCCCGGTCAAGAGACTTTCTCACAGGCTCAAATCTGGGCCAAGGCCAAGTAACCTGACAGCATTCTCAGCAGCAAACTGGGGTTAAGGATAGGATGAACCCACCCCTCACCGTGGTAGTGAGAATTAAATAAATTAACATACATGGAGCATTCAGCACTGTGCCATGCACTAAGTAAGCATGTCCTAAGTGTTGGCTATTACCGTCCCCAGGGAATGATGTTTATTATCACCTAGAATACAAGACCCTAAGCATCACCTTTATCTGACCATGTTCCTTTAAACCTAGGTAACTTACACACACTGCTCTTTCCCCTTAAGGCGACAGAATCTTTAGTGCAACATGGAGCAAGCGTTCTGCTCTCTCCTCTAAAGACAACATGCCACCATCCTGCAACTCTTCTAGGCACACAGTTCTTCCTGATATACAACCCAAGTATCTTGTGCTCGTGGCGGTAGCCACCAGCAGTCTGTCTGTCTTGACTCAAGTCCTCGAAGTTAGCATTTGCCACCATCAGAAATTCAAATGGTGCTTCAAGCAGCTGTCTCTCCATCCCATCCCAGTGCTCTGAATATTTAATGATGGTTCCTATTCTCATGAGATATTGTTGGCAAATCAAAGGCTAATCTAAGGCCAAAATACTGTGTTAATTAATGGACCCAATCAGAATGGCATCTGCAGTGGGTTAAACGATCTCTCCAGCTGGTCAGAGAACAGAATAAATATTGTAAAGCCAGGTATGGTGCTCACGCCTATAATCCCAGTACTCTAGGAGGCTGAGGGTGGATTTCTTGAGCTCAGGAGTTTGAGACGAGCCTGAGCAAGAGTGAGATCTTGTCTCTGTTGAAAATAGAAAAACTAGCCAGGCATTGTGGCAGGTGCCAGTAGTCCCAGCTATTGGGGAGGCTAAGGCAAGAGGATTGCTCAAGCCCAGGAGTTTGAGGTTACTGTGAAGTATATGCCCCCCAATACCTAGGATGAGAGTGAGACTCTGTCTCGAAAAAAAAAATATTGTATTTCACAGATACCAGTTCATTCCAGAAGCAGTTACAGGGATTGATTTTTTTTTTTTTTTTTAGAGACAGAGCCTTACTTTGTCACCCTTGGTAGAGGGAGTCACAGCTCACAGCAACCTCTGGGTTTAGGCGATTCTCTTACCTCAGCCTCCCGAGTAGCTGGGAATACAGGTGCCCGCCATGACGCCTGGCTATTTTTTCGTTGCAGTTTGGCCGGGGCTGGGTTTGAACCTGTCACCCTGGGTATATGGGGCCGGCGCCCAATTCACTGAGCCACAGCACTGCCCAGGGATTGATGTTGTACTCAGCACCACTGTATTCCTGGCACCTTACAAATCTCAGCATAGGCCCTCAATCCCAGTAGGCACTCAGTAATACTGACCAATGACTAACTTATTTTTTTGCATAAAAATGTTTATAGCAACATTATTCATAATAACCAAAAAGTAGAAAGAAAGTGTTCATCAAATTATGAATGGATAAATGGTATGTGGTATACATATACAATGAAAAACTACTCAGTAACAAAAAGGAATTAAGTATTAATATAAGCTACAACATGAACTTGAAAATATAATTCGAAGTGAGAAAAGATAGTCACAAAAAAACATATATTATGGATCCTATTTGTATGAAATTAATGACTAACTTACTAATCCTCATACCCTTGATGTTTTCTCTTAGTAATTTTCTTTTTTTTTTTTTTTTTTTTGAGACAGTCGCACTTGGTCACTCTTAGTGGAGTGCCGTGGTGTTACAGCTCACAGCAACCTCAAACTCTTGGGTTCAAGAGATTCTCTTGCTTTGGCCTCCCGAGTAGCTAGGACTACATGCACCTGCCACAACATCCAGCTATTTTTAGAGAAGGGGTCTTGCTCTTGCTCAGGCTGAACAAGATCCTGTCTCTAAAAATAGCTGGTCTCGAACTCCTGAGCTCAAGCAATAGCTCAGGTCTCAAACTCCTGAGCTCAAGCAATCTACTCACTTTGGCCTCCCAGAGTGCTAGGATTACAGGCATGAGCCACCATGCCCAGCTCTCTTAGTAATTTTTTATCCACTGCCCCCTTATCTGTTCCTTGGCTACAAATTCCCACTTGCCCATGCTGGGTTCAGAGTTCAGACTAATCTCTCCCCCCACACTAAGCTCCATTGCTACAGTCTCTATACCTATCACAATGATCTGTATCAGTCTTCCTTAACTGTTAATGGTTCTTAACATTAATTAAGAACCTTAATTTTTTAATGGTTTTAACAAATACCATTGAGTAATTTGGGGGGGGCAGGGTAGGGAGACAGAGTCTCACTCTGTTGACCTGGGTAAAGTGCTGTGGTCTCATAGCTCACAGCAACCTCCAACTCTAGTGCTTGAGCAATCCTCTTACCTCGGCCTCCAAAGTGGCTAGGACTACTGGTACCCGCCATAATGCCTGGCTAGTTTTTCTGGTTTTTAGTAGAGATGGGGTCTCCTTCTTGCTCAGGTTGGTCTCACTCCTGAGCTCAAGCAATCCACCCATCTTGGCCCCCCAGAATGCTAGCTTATAGTCTTGAGCTACTGTACCCTGAAGAGTAATTTTTTCTTTAACAGCTTCCAGGGCTACAAAGAAGTCATTTTAAAAAAGAAAATGGCAGCTAGGTGCCCATGCTCAGTGGCTAGAGCGCCAGCCCTGTGCACTGGAGATGGTGAGTTCAAACTCGGCCCAGGCCTGCTAAACATTAAAAACCAAAAAAGAAAATATCTTTATTTATTTAATTAATTAATTTATGTATTTTTTGAGATAGCATCTCACTATGTCACCCTTGGTAGAGTTCCATGGTGTCACAGCTCACAGCAACCTCAAACTCTTGGGCTTAAGCGAGTCTCTTGCCTCAGCCTCCCAAGTAGCTGGGACTATAGGTGCCTGCCACAACGCCCGGTTATTTTTTTGTTGTTGTTGTTGTAGTTGTCATTGTTGTTTAGCAGGCCCAGGCTGGGTTCGAACCCGCCAGCTCTGGTGTATGTGGCTGGCACCCCAACCACTGAGCTGCAGGCACCAAGCCGAAAATGGCTTTTTTAAAAAGCTTGATGATGAGTACTTCCTATCTGCCTGACAACTAAGTATTTTAATGGGTAATCTTATTTGATTTTCATTCCTTTCATTTAAGTATTTCTAAGTGTGGGTTGAAAAGAATGTGTTCTTTGTTGATTAAGTACAAAGTTATTAATATATAAAAATGTAAAATCAAGTTAAGTTCAAATCATTCAAATTCTCTACATCCTGATTTTTGCCTACCAGATCTGTTGACTTCAGCAA
Source organism: Otolemur crassicaudatus (assembly GCA_963574585.1). NCBI lineage: Eukaryota > Metazoa > Chordata > Mammalia > Primates > Galagidae > Otolemur > Otolemur crassicaudatus. The sequence continues at coordinate 7,019 of CAUYQS010107588.1, read as the reverse complement.
GGGAACCTGTGAACCTCTCCCACTACGGCTGTGGATTTGTCCTTCTCCCTGCAGCCTTATCAGGCTTTTAATCTGTATACCCCTAAATTAGCTTGCCAGGTATACACAGGTTCACAAGTACCAGAACTTCTTAGAAAAATTTTTAAAAATCAACATAAAATAGACTTCTCATGTTCTTCTAAAAAGTACTTTCTAGCCTTTCAGTCTATTGACACTGATATTCCCTCATTAGCTTTCTCAAGTATGCAACCATCTAGAACAGTTCTTTTCATCCCTTTTTGATCTCAGTGTCGTGTCATTTTTTTTTTTTTTGAGACAGAGTTTCACTTTGTCGCCCTCAGTAGAGTGCTGAGGCATCATAGCTCACAGCAATCTCAAACTGTTGGGCTCAAGCGATCCCCTTGCCTCAGACTCCTGAGTAGCTAGGACTACAGGCGCCCGCCACAACACCCGGCTATTTTTAGAGATGAGGTCTCATTCTGGCTCAGGCTGGTCTCAAACCTGTGAGCTCAAGCAACCCACTTGCCTCGGCCTCCCAGAGTGCTAGGATTACAGGTGTGAGCCACCACGCCCAGCCTCTCTGTGTCATTTTGTTTGTCCATGTGATGCTACTGCAATCATCTCCATTTGCTACATGAGGACTGAAGGGTGGAATGTACCACCTAGCCACTAAGCTATGAAATAGACATCCCAACCCAGGGCTACCTGACTACACACTCATGTGAGCCCTGTGGGATAAGTCTCACTCTGTCACTCTTGGGTTGAGCACAGTAGCGTCAAGCTCACAGCAACCTCAAACTCTTAGGCTCAAGTGACCTTCTTACCTCAGTCTCCCAGTGGCTGGGACTGTAGGCGCCCACTACCATGCCCAGCTAGTTTTTAATTTTTAGTAGAGATGAGGTCTCATTGGTTTCTCAGGCTGGTCCCAAACTTCTGCACTAGTTTCTCAGGCTGGTCCCAAACTTCTGAGCTTAGGCGATCCACTCATCCTGGCCTCCCAGAGTGCTAGAAGGCATTTGCCACTGCACCAGGCTCTACTTTACAAAAATTTTAAGCTAATAGTTGTGTACTAGCTGCCTATCCATTATCCATTTCCCCTTCTTCTTTTTTAACAAAACCCTATTCTTGGGGGAGGAAAAGACAGGGACTTTGTCTAAAAACTTCCATTTCCCAGGCTCCCTACACATAGGAGAGGTCAATAAGCAGAAGTGGTTGGATGGGGCTTCTGAGAAGGCTCTCTAAAAGAGGCTGACCCACCAGGAGTCTGCCTTTTTGTTCTCATACTTTCCTCTTTTTCCCTGTGCCTAGAAACACAGATATGAGTGATGGTTGGAGCTGCAGCAGCCATCTTGACCCAAAGGGGACTGGAGGCCACATTGAGGCTGGAATTCCACTGATGTTGCAGCACCCCAGCCCTATGCCACTGACCTCTGAAATTTCTTTAAGTGGAAGATACTTCTATGTTGTTGAAGCCTGTTAGGAGTAGTTATAATCAATTCTGAATCATTACAGCTGCCAGCATTTACAAATTTGGAAAGTGGCTGGGTATGGTGGCTCATGCCTATGATCCCAGCACTCTGGGAGGCTGAAAAAAATTTTTTTTAATTAAAAAAAAAATTGTTTTTCAAAGGATCAGGCATGGAGGCTCACACCTGTAATTCTAGCACTCTGAGAGACCAAGGCAGGAAGATCACTTGAGCTCAGGTGTTTGAAACCAGCCTGAGCAAGCGTGAGACCCATCTCTGTTAAAAATAGAAAAATTAGCTGGGCCTTGGAGCAATAGCCTGTAGTCCCAGCTACTTGGGAGGCTGAGGCAGGAGGATCACTTGAATCCAAGAGTGTGAGGTTTCTGTGAGCTGGGCTGATGTTATGGCACTCTAAGCCTGGGCAACAGAGTGAGACTCTGTCTCAAAAAAAAAGTAAAATAAAAAAGGAAAAGTCCATGTTAAAAAAATCCAAATTTCAGGAGAATCTTGAAAGATTGGAAAGGCTGGCAATATTGAGTTTGTCTGTGTTTCTTGCACAGTAGTCAGCTGGAGGAGAGTAGGCAGTGCCTGGTCCCTGGTTAGCACGCTTCACTTCTGTATTCTGTATACTGCTTGCTCGGCCCCATAGCCGCCTGGGTTTGTGTTCTCTGCAATATGCTATGGTCCCTCCCTGGAGGCACCAGGAAATCTAATGATGTACAAAGCCCATCTCTCCTTGATGAGATCACAGATCCACCTTCAAAATGAATCCAGAACCTGCCTGTGAGATTCTTCCCCACTGCTGGGCTCCTCTCCCAGCCTTGTCCATCACCACCTTACACTCAGACTACTGCAGCAGCTTCCTCCACCCCCGACCCCCACCTCCGTTGTCCTGTCCCACCCTTCTCCCCTGAGTCTGTTCCCTGCACACAGCCAGAGACAGACTGTAACACGGGAGTCAGATTAGGGCCCTCCCCTGCTCAGAGCCCTCCTATGGCTCCATCTTACTCAGGGTACAAATAAGGGTTCTTTGCCAAGTTCCACATGATCTGCCTTTGTCATTTCTCTGCCTCAGCTCCCTCCACTTTCCCTCAGTCACTCTGTTCCAGCAATACTGGCCTCCCACCTGTTCCTCTAGTATTCCAGGACTCTTGTACTTGTTGTTCTCTGGGCCAGGAACACCATCCACAATTTCTGTATAGCTCTCTCCCTCAATCCCTCTGGCTCAGTACTGAGATGGCACTTACTCAGGAGGCCCTCCCTGACCCCATGATGATCGCTGTCAGCCCCACCTGGAACTCCATTCCTTTTTCTCCATCCTACAACATCTAGCATCCTACAACACCTTCCGTGTTTTGTACATTTATCTTGTTTTACTAGCTACTTAACCCTCCTAAAACATTAAGCGTTAGGGAGACAGAATTTTTGTTTCAAGCTAGTCAATACCATATCCCCAGGCTCTAGAAAGTGCCTGGCTCACAGCTGTACCGAGCTCCTATTTGCTGAATACATGCATGTCTGTTATGTCACACAGCACAAGCTTTATCAAGTATTCACTGTGACCTTACAGCTCCCTGGGAAGGAGTCTGCCTTCCTGCTGATCCTCAGGACCAGAGCAGAGCCTGGCACAGAGGGAATGAAGGAGCACGGGGGTCTCAAAGACAAGAGTAGCCCCCCTTCCGCATCACCTTTGCCCACGAAGTAGTCCTGGTAGTAGCGGGCGCCCAGGTCCACGTGCTCGATGCTATACTGCCGGGGCCGACTCTGCGTCCTCTGCTGCTCCTTGGGCACCTCCAGCACCGAGATGCTGGCATTGGTGCGGTAAGCACTCAAGGCGGGCTCTGCCGGGGGGCCCTCACTGCCACTCGGGGAGCCCACGGAAGCCCGGGAGAAGCTCACATTGCGCTCACACTCGCCTCCGATCTCATTGCGGAAATGAGGGCAGCTGAGTAATAGGTCATTACTGTTGTCATCGCCCAGGTCCTGTTCCAGGTTCTCCTTGCAGTTCAAGTCCTCTGTGCTGGTGAAGGCTGGGTCCAGGCCCCCTAGGCTGTGGGCCCGCGAGGCTGTGAGCGACGCCATGGCCGAGGCAGCCGAGGCGGCCGAGGCGCCCGTGGTGGTGTTACGCCGCTGGGCCACGGACACCCTGTTGGCGGCTGCCTCGTTGAGGTCAAACAGCATGCTCTGCACATCAAAATGGGCGAAGCTCTTCTGACAGACCCACGGCCTGCTGGCTTCTGGGGGGCTCCGACCCTCGTCGGCATCCCCCAGGGACCGGCCAGCTTCCCCGTCTGGCTTGCTGCTCCTCAGCTTCCGGAAGATGGATGAGTCCACTGTGTCCCCGCTGCCCAGGCCCCGCATGGGCTTCTTCCGGGCCTTCTCCTTCTCCTTCATGGGCTGCAGTGGTAGGAGACTGTCCTTTGAAGGTTGCCCATTGCGGGGGTCCCCTTTGGCTCCACCGCCACTCCCTATGGGGTGTGGGCCTGGATCTGCCCGTAGGAGCTCAGAGAGGTTCTGGGAGCCCCTGGCCTCGGGCTGCTCACTGCGGAATTCGTTGAGAATATCGAAAAAGCTCTGCTCGGGCACACCCTGCACATCAATGGACGAGGTGCTCCCGTACTCGCGGAAGAGCGGCAGTGCCCCCATGTGCCGGGCCCCCCGTGGTTCCCCCGTGTCCTCAACATCACACTCACTGAGCGTGATCTCGCTGCTGCTGCGGTGCTGCAGGGGGAGGAAGGCCCTGCCCGGGGACCGGGGCCATCCGTCCTGGAATTCCACATCTTTGGACCTTCTCCTGGAGAGTCGGTGGAAGGCTTTGGACCCTGAGGAAGGTGGGGTGCCAGCAGGGAGCTGTCCATTCTGTACACTCCTTATGGAATGAGCCACCTTGGGGGCCTTTGTGCCATCTGTATCCTGTGAGGGGCTTGGGTTGTTCTGCTCTCTCAGGGCCTCTCGCTTGGGTGGCCAGTCGGCCACTCTTGCACGCACACCCATCTTGGGCATTGCAGGGGTGGTGGGGCTAGGGCGGGTGGTGGCAGTGGCCGGGCTCTCACCAAGAGGCTGGGACATGCTGCCATTCTGGGCCCAGAATCCCATGGGAGCATAATCCCCTGTGTGTGGCCCAGGGAGGACATCGGCCCCCCTGGCCCCACAGCTGGCTGCCAGGTCCACACCATCACTGGGAATGGGCCGATAGGTGGTCATAGTCCACGGGCAGTGGAGTGCTGCTGGCCCCTGTAAGCTGTGGTGTGACACTATGGGGTCCCCTGCCCCTCAGCCATTGTTCAGCAGGGCTGCCAGTCCCAGGATGAAGGATGCTGGTCCCCGAAACCTGATGGGAAGGTTGTGAGCCTGTGGAGTCCAGTTCTCCACCATCGCTGTACACAGCCAAGCCAAGGACAACCTCAGGAGGCAGTTGCTGTCTTGGGGGCTCCAGACTGAGATGCTCAGCAGGGCAGAGCAAGCAGCAGTTGTAGATGCCAGCCTGCAGGCAGCAAGGGTGTATTCCCAGCCATGCTGAAAGAGGAGAAAAGGAAAATGTGAGATGTGATGAGCACGCTGGTGTTCCCAGAGAATGGGAAATGTGACTCTTTATTTTTTTGACAGCTTTACTCATTAAAAAAACTTACATTATAGAAATTTGCAAACACATTCAAAAGTAGAGAGAGGACTAGGATAAGCCAACAAGCCAACCTCCAGCTAGAACAAAATGAACTGTTTGCCATTCCTGTCTCATCTTTCCATCTGACCTATACCTTTCTGCTTTTGACAATATTTTAGGCCAAATCCTAAAGGTCATTCCATCTGTAAATATTTTAGCTTGTATCTCTCACAGATAGAGACTTTTAAAAAATAGCCTTGATTACCATACCCATTTAAATTAACAGGAATTTCTTATCAGACACTGTCCTATGTATATTACATGTTCCTTACTGTCTCCTGTGAGTTGTCTTATTCAAATCAGGATCCAAATAAGACACACCCTTGGCTTTGGAAGATTTTTTTTTTTTTTTTTTTGAGACAGAGTCTCACTTTGTCACCCCTGGTAGACTGTCATAATGTCATAGCTTACAGCAACCTCAAACTCTTGGGCTCAAATGATTCTTTTGCCTCAGCCTCCCAAGTAGCTAGGGTTACAGGTGCCCACCACAATGTTTTTAGAAATGGTGTCTTGCTTTTGCTCAGGCTGCTCTTGAACTCCTGAGCTCTAGCAATCTACCCCCGTTGGCCTCCCAGAGTGCTGGGATTATAGGCATGAGTCATTGTGGCTGGCACAGAAGATATTTTTCTTAAATGCCTTCTACTCTATAATAGCCACTTTCCTTTATGTTGATGCTATTTGTTAGTTTAAGGAAAGTGATCACTTGTTCTGTGGCTTTCCCCAGTTGGGTGATGCCTGTGGTGCCATTTAACATGTCCCTCTGCCCCCTGTATTTCTTGTTGCCTGGTGGCTTCACATAGAGGCCAGATTGTTGTCTGTCTGCTCTGTATTCTGCCCAATCCAGCTACTCCACTAGGAAGGAAGTCAAAATGACAGATGAGTCAGTATGAGCACCAGCAGACTTTGGGGAAGAAAGCCACAGAAGGGTTGTCTCCCCATTACTTCTTTGCAGGGATCTCCTCAGTGACTCTTTACAACACGAGAAAAAAACCCAAACCTCTCCCCAGTCCCTAAGCCCCTGACAATGTCTTTGATGTATTTCCCCATCCTCTAAGCACTAATGACATTGGCCTTTTATTTTTTTTGAGACAGAGTCTTACACTGTAGCTCTAGGTAGAATACTGTGGTGTCTTAGCTCACAGCAACTGCAACTTCAAATTTTTAGGCTCAACTGATCCTCTTGTCTCAGCCTCCTGAGTATCAGGCACCTGCCACAATGCCTGGCTAGTTTTTCTATTTTTAGGAAAGAGAGGGTCTCATTCTTGCTCAAGCTGGTCTTGAACTCCTGAGCTCAGGCAATCCACTCTGGTCTCTCAGAGTGCTAGGATTACAAACGTGAGCCATCACACCCAGCCTAGCCTTCTTATTTTAGAGACAGGGTCCTACTCTGTTATTCAGGCTGCTGGTGTACAGGGGTACAATCACAGCTCACTGTAACCTCTAAGTCCTAGGCTCGAGCAATCCTTCCACTTCAGCCTCCTGAGTAGCTGGGACCACAGGTGTGCACCACCACACCTGGCTAGTTTTCTTATTTTTATATTTTGTAGAGACAGGGGTGGGGGGCAGGGGGGGTTGGTCTCTCAATATTGCCAAGGCTGGTCTCAAACTCCTGGCTTTAAAGATACTTCTGCCTTGAACTACCACAGAGTAGGGATTACAGGCATTTATCTGTTCCTGACCTACAATCACTTTGTTTTTTGTTTTTCTGCTGTACTAATCCTTATGCAAGATATTTCGATATCCTTCTTCAGTTCTTTTTTTTTTTGAGACAGAGCCTCAAGCTGTCCCCCTGGGTAGAGTGCCGTGGCATCACAGCTCACAGCAACCTCCAACTCCTGGGCTCAAGCGAGTCTCCTGCCTCAGCCTCCCAAGTAGCTGGGACCACAGGCGCC
>CAUYQS010107586.1:0-11998 GCA_963574585.1 Otolemur crassicaudatus | reverse complement strand
CCTCCCAAGTAGCTGGGACCACAGGCGCCCGCCACAACGCCCGGCTATTTTTTGGTTGCAGTCGTCATTGTTGTTTTGGCAGGTCCGGGCTGGGGATTCGAACCCGCCACCTTAGGTGTACGTGGCTGGCGCCTTAGCCGGTTGAGCTATAGGCGCCGAGCCATGTCCTTCATTGCTACTTAAAAACCAAACAAATATCTTTTCAATAGATTTGAAATCAAGAAAAAACTAAAAACAGCCAAAAAGAAAGAAAAGAAAGAAAAAAAGAAAAAGCAAGAAGAGGAGCAGGAAAAGAAAAAGCTGACACAGATTCAGGAATCTCAGGTAGGAGATTATTTGGTTCTCATTTGTCTGGAGTGTAAACCTCCCTTTTGATTGAGAGAGAGAGAGAGAGAGAGTGTGTGTGTGTGTGTGTGTGTGTGTGTGTTAGCGCGCCTGCGCGCCTTTTTTTTTCTTAAGGGGACTTCTTTCTTTTGTTGAGTATTTTGTTTTGTTTTGTTTAGCAGGCCCCTTCCCATCAGCCCCAGTGCTCTAACCATTGAACTATGGGCACCCAGCTGTGTGTGTGCCTTTATGTGTCTGTTTAGGTAAAAGATGGCTTTATGCTAATCACCTGAAGTTAATACAAAATTGATATGTGCCATCTCCACTTTGTAGGTTTCGTTAATCTCTGGATAGACCTTATGATTTCACCAATATCTGCACTATTTAACTCCTTAGCACTTCTTTATTTTTTTGTTGGTTTTTTTTTTTTCCTTTTTTAAAAAATGAGGGTTTTTTGTTTTTTCTTTTGTTGTTTTGCACTTTTTGGCCACAGCTGGGTTTAAACCCGCCCTCTTGGGCATATGGGGCCAGTGCCCTACTCCTTTGAGCCACGGGCACCACTCAAAAAATGAGGCCTTAAAAAAAACGGTGTTGCTACGTTGACCGTGGTAAAATGCAGTGACTATTCAAAGGTGTGATCAGAGTTCACTGTAGTCTCAAAGTCCCAGCCTCAAGGGATCCTCTTACCTCAGCCCCCCAAATAGCTGGGACTCCAGGCACATTCCTCCATGTCTGGCTTTCACATACAAGTTGGGATTTAAAAGCAGCAGGATAGGTGCCAGGTGAGGTGGCTCACGCCTGTAATCCCAGCACTTGGGAGGCTGAGGTGGGTGGATTATCTGAGCTCACAGGTTCAATACCAGCCTGAGCCAGAGCAATACCCCATCTCTAAAAATAGCCAGGCGTTGTGGCAGGTGCCTGTAGTCTCAGCTACTCGGAAGGCTGAGGCAAGAGAATTGCTTAAAGCCCAGGAGTTTGGCTCGGCACCTATAGCTCAATTGGCTAAGGCGCCAGCCACGTACACCTAAGGTGGCGGGTTCGAATCCCCAGCCCGGACCCGCCAAACAACAATGACGGCTGCAACCAAAAAATAAAAAAAAAATAGCCGGGCGTTGTGGCGGGCGCCTGTGGTCCCAGCTACTTGGGAGGCGGAGGCAGGAGACTCGCTTGAGCCCAGGAGTTGGAGGTTGCTGTGAGCTGTAATGCCATGGCAGGCTACCCAGGGGGAGAGCTTGAGGCTCTGTCTCAAAAAAAAAAAAAAAAAAAAACAACAAAAAACCCCAAACTAGCACCTGGTTATGAGACTTCCTTCACCAGGGAAGTAACAATATTCACACAGTTAATTTTCCCAACCAGTGAAGCCAGTACTATTCTTTTTTTTTTTTTGGAGACAGAGTCTCAAGCTATCGCCCTGCGTAGAGTGCCATGGCGTCTGGTGACACAGTGAAACTGTCTCAAAAAAAAAAACCAACCCAACTAGCACCTCTCTTTGCCCCCAATCCCATCTCCTTTTAGCTAAGGGATTAGGGCTGCCCTAGTCCACATAAGGTCAGAGGTCAGAGGTCCAAGCCAGGCTGCAAGGATCTGTCTATCACCCCCTAGTACCCAGCCAGCTGGGGGAGGTAATGCTGTCAATCAGGGCCCACTGCTTTGTGGGGCTGTAACCAAGGGGACAGAGTGCCTACCTCTGCTCCAAGACCCCTTTTCCTGCAGCAGCCTCTGGTTCTGGCAGTGGACCTGGTATCCTGGAGATAAACAGCAGGGGGTAGGGTTGTTTACTTGGGGTCTGCAGGTGAAGGCTGTGAAACACACCTCCTCAGTGCCTGTCCACACCTACTACCTCCTTTAAAGTGAGGCATCATCAGCTGCTTCCTAGAGATGAGCAAACGGAGACTCCCCACCACCACCAAGATTATACCCCCTATGCCCTGAGAATGTTCCTGCCTCTGGATCCTTGCCATACCTTTCTGGGCCAGGACCCTGAGTGTGTAGTGGCCATGGGAGAGTCCCAGAGCCTGGGAATGACTGCGGAAATGAGGTGTCTGATGCCAGAAAAGACTCTTCCTTCCCAATGACGGGAAAATCCTTTCCGGATATTGCTCCACCCAACCTGTGCCCAGCCTGGGTGAGAATATGGGGGTGGGGAGCCCTTCCCCAGAGACATTACCCAAGCACACCCACTCCCTCCCCACCAGTGTGAAAGTTCATTCAGGCTCGAGTCTTGATGCCAACAGAACCTTTGATTGTGCCCCAGCCACCCTTGCAATATTGCCATAGCAGTGGGGAAGGGGCAATGCCCCTGCTTATCAGAGCTAGGCCTGGGACAAATGGGGCAGAGTTAGGGACTAGCCTGAGGACATGACTAGGGTCTACATCAGGCCCCTACCCACTGATGCCACCTTGAGCCCCCAGTTCCTTCTGGCCCAAGTCCCTGCTCCTTATGGGAGCTGGGGCCCAATAGGATCTTGTTACTGCTGAATTTAGGTATTATAGGAGGGTACCCAGTGCTACAAGACCCAGGCTTGTTGTCAGAATGAAGGACCCCAGACTCTTTGTCTGTGGTGGAACAGGGAATAGGGAAACAGAATACCAGTTTTTTGTTTTTGTTTTTGTTTTGAGGCAGAGTCTTACTTTGTTGCCCTCAGTAGAGTGCTATGACTTCACAGCTCACAGCAACCTCAAACTCTCAGGCTTAAGCTATTCTCCTCCCTCACCCTCCCAAATAGCTGGGACTACAGGCGCCTGCCACAACGGCTGACTATTTTTGGTTGCAGTTGTCATTGTTTAGCTGGCCTGGGCTGGTTTTGAACCTGCCAGCCTTGGTGTATGTGGCTGGTGCCATAACCACTATGCTATGGGCGCCAAGCCAGGATACCAGTTTTGCTTCACCTTGTGACCTAGAGTGAGCATGACTTTTCCCTGAGTCTCAGCTTTCCTGTCTGAAACTAGGGATACAGGGCTCCATGGAACTCCTTGTTTCAATTTTTCGCTACAATTCTATCCTGAGTGAGTTTAGCAGTCTGGCTGAGTTGATGAGACCAGAGCCCCTATACCTCATTTGCTCTGGGCCCCCAGGAAACTCCTACCACTCTTTGCTTTAGTTTCCTCTCTTATAGGTGGCTTTGGATGAATTATTCAGGATTTAGTTCTGCTTCTATGGGTTGGGGGTGGTGTAGGCACACACTGGAGTTGGGGAAATCAGTTCCTACCTCATAGTGCCCTCAGCTCCTCACCTCAGCACTGGAAAATAGGGTAGCTAGGATGGCACTGGGAGGGGGGTGAATGTCTTCTAAGAGATAGTGACATCTGGAACCTTGATTCATTGAGGAATGAACTTGGGACCCCATCCCACTCTCTTCTTCCCTTAGGCATGAAGGATAGGTAGGAGAAGACCAGAGGAGTGACTGACCATCACTCTCTCCTTAAGATCAGAGCAGGATTCCCAACCTAGGATTGCTTTGACTGTCAGTACTAGGAGGGCCTGAGAGATGATCCAGAATGGAAAATGAGGCTCAGAGAGCCAGAGGGTCCCAAGTGGGGTTGTGAAGCTCACACTAGAAATCCAAGCCATAGCCAAGGATTTCTGATCCATGGTCCCACCTCTTCCCCATCCCATGTGGCCTTCTGGGGATTCCCCTTCCCTATCAGTTTGCACTGAAGCATCATGTCCTGTGACACCAGAGCCATTGACACCATATCCTATGGCCACTGGGAGGGGTCCCAAGGGTTCTGAGTCATGTGCCCTGTCTATGGAGAGCGAGTTACCTTCCAGCTAGTCCTCCTAGCAGGCAGTCTCCACCATCAGGACTGACTGCCCTGGACCTCCCCCTCCTTCAGCCATGGGCCTAGGTGGGAATCTCCCCCATGCACTCTGGCATGTCACTTCCCCTCCCTGTGCTTTGAATGTTGCAAGCACAGGGCTTTGCACAGAGTGGGTATTGGTGATTGGGGAGAGGGTCCCTCTACCCTCACTTCCCAGGACAGACCAGAGAGTAGGGGCACAGAGGGTTCAGAGGCAGGATTTCAGTTCAAGCCTCATCTCCTCCCTCCATCTAGGACTCAATTTTCTCATCTGCTGAGTGTTTTCTACCTTGCCATTCTCACAAATGGAGCTGGCCCCCAGGAGCTGGTAGAGAACTCGGTCTTGGGTCTTGGACCCTGGCACAGCAGAGGAGGAGGTGCAGATTATAGACCCAAGTCAGGACAGGGGTGGAAGGTAGGGATTATGGCTGATCAGGTCCCTTGGGGCTAGATGTCTGAAGCTTCCCCCACTCCAAGTGCCTTTGTCTGAAGGTACCCACTTAAGTCTTTGCCCCCTCCACTTCCAGTACCTCCTGAGATGCCCCCTAACCCATGTGTAAGGGCACAACCAAGGCCATGCCCCCAGCCAGGGTATAAATAACCCCTGGCGGGCTATCCCAGCCTGGGGGCGCTCTACTGGCAGCCCTACTTCCTCTCTGGCTAATTCCCAGCCCTGAGGGTGGGGAGTGTTTACTTTCCTGTTGTCACTGTGACTGGGTGGCCAGGCAGGGGACTCTGAGTGGCCCAACAACAGGTGCAGGACAGGTGCCCAGGCTGCCCTGCCCAGGACTTCAGAGGCGCCGCTGGACAGGCAGGGTGAGGCCATAGCCAGGCTCTTTGATCCCTTGGCGTCCCTGCGTCCCAGTGGTTGGCCAAGGTCATCACCTGTATTCCCTTGTCACTGCATAGTCAGGGCTGGGCAGAGCAAGGCCTTTCCTTGCTCCCCAGCCCCTAAGAGTAAAGACCTAGTCTTAGACAAGTGCTGTGTTGGTTGTTGGAACCCCTGGCCCCTAACCTGCCTCTACTCTGCATGCCATCTTAGCCCATCCTGCAACTCCTGTCTGATGCTGCTCCCAGGCAAAGCCCCTCCAGCCTACCCCAGGGTCCCCAGCATAATAGCAGGGGTCAGGGTCAGCCAGGCTAGTAAGGGATAGCTGCCCTGAGTGGAGGGTGACCTTGACTGATGGGATGGGGTCACCTGCTGGTCCCATCTTTAGGTTTTTCGGGGCCTCAGATTCCACCTATTCTTCTCCTCCAGGTAGGTGCCTTGGGGCCTGGCCCAGGGCCAGGATTACCAGCTGTGGGGAGGGGAGTTGGGACATGTGTGACCCCCTTGGTAAGCGCCTCACGTGAGTGGTAGGACACGTGTGCTTACCTTTGCTGTGTGTAGGTGCATGTTCTCTTCTGCGTGCTGCCATCTGAAGCCCCTGTGTGTGTGTGAATATTCATCATACTTGTTACAATCTTCCTTCTCCTAGTAAGCTAAAGATAGCTGGGGGTGGGTGGAGAAGGGACTTGCCAACGGGACCCCTCAACTCTCCCCTTCCAGAGCCAGTTTCAGAGCTTCATAGAGGCCTGTGTCTGTCGTTGGCCTGTCAGTGTCTGATCTCCACCCTGTCCTTAGTCTACAAGAGGGAGGACTTTTCCCTGGCATCCTAGGGATGAGAGGGCCAAGGTTGCTGGACTCATACAGAAGAGAAAATAGAAGACTCAACTGGACCCTGCCAGCAGCTCTGGGACACTGTAGCACCGGGGAAGAGCCTCTTTAGCAGAAATGACTGTTTCTGGTAGATTCAAAGTGGCCTGAGAGTTCCACCATTAACAGCCTTGTGGGGCCTGGAGGAAGCTGGGGTCTGTAGGACAGTGATTCCAATAAGGCTTTCTGGTATCCTGGCTAACCCACTTCAGACAGAGTAGGGATCTTGCTGTGTACCAGACTATAACCACTGTGCTATGGGTGCCAAGCCTTATTTTATTTTATTTTATTTTATTTTTTTTGAGACAGAGCCTCAAGCTGTCACCCTGGGCAGAGTGCCGTGGCATTACAGCTCACAGCAACCTCCAACTCCTGGGCCCAAGCGAGTCTCCTGCCTCTGTCTCCCAAGTAGCTGGGACCACAGGCGCCCGCCATAATGCCCGGTCACTTTTTTTTGGTTGCAGCCATCATTGTTGTTTGGCGGGTCCAGGCTGGGGATTCGAACCCGCCACCTTAGGTGCACGTGGCTGGCGCCCTAGCCGGTTGAGCTACAGGCGCTGAGCCTATTTTATTTTTTTGAGACAGAGTCTCACTCTGTCATCCTGGGTAGAGTGATGCGGCATCATAGCTCATAGAAACCTCAAACTTTCTGGCTCAAGCAATCCTCTTTCCTCAGCCTCCTGAGTACTAGACTATAGGCACCCACCATAATGCTCAGCTACTTTTTCTGTTTTTAGTAGAGACTTGCTCAGGCTGGTCTCCAACTTCTGAGCTCAAGCAATCTGCCCCCTTTAGCCTCCCAGAGTGCTGAGATTACAGGAGTGAGCCACGCCTAGCCTCCCCACTGCCTTTTCATTGGGAGCCTGAGCTGGCAAGGTCTGTCTATGAATCAGGGGTTTTAGCTTTGGGTGTGGCCCCTTCCCTGGCCTATCTTCCTGTCCTACTTTCTCCTCCTAACCTGTCAGGGACTGGAGAGGGAGCTAAGTAGACCTTAGGAGGGAAACCTGAAGTTTAAGACTGTGTCCTAACCAGTGCCATGCCCTCCACCCACAGAACTTAAGGCCACAGGCACTGCTCACTTCTTCAACTTTCTGCTCAACACAACTGACTACCGAATCCTGCTCAAGGATGAGGACCATGACCGCATGTATGTGGGCAGCAAGGACTACGTACTGTCCCTGGATCTGCACGACATCAACCGCGAGCCCCTCATTGTAAGGGCCAGCCCAGATGTGGGATATGGTGGGGTGAGGGGTCATGGAGCCTCAGGGCTCAGGCCCCTGTCCAGCAGACTGCACCGTCTGACCCCCATCTCTGGCAGATTCATTGGGCGGCCTCCCCACAGCGCATTGAGGAATGTGTGCTCTCAGGCAAGGATGGCAACGTGAGTGTAGTAGGGTCCACAGGTGGGAAGGGGGCAGGTGACCCCAGAGAGGGAAAAAGGCCTGGCAGGGGTCAGGGGATCTACATAACTTTCCCTCTGGTCCCAGGGTGAGTGCGGGAACTTTGTCAGGCTCATCCAGCCCTGGAACCGAACACATCTGTATGTGTGTGGGACAGGTGCCTACAACCCTGTGTGCACCTATGTGAACCGTGGCCGCCGAGCCCAGGTAAGCCCCACCCACCCTGGACCTGTGCTGCCCCCACTGGTGGCTGCATCCCAGGGTCCTGATGGGAGGATGGGCTTGAGCCCCAGCCCTGCTACTTCCAAGCCCTGTGACTTTGGGTGAGTGATTTCTTTCATCTCAGCCTTGGTTTCTTCATTTGAAAATGGGCCCAACAGCTGCCTTTCTCACAGGTCGATCTGAGGAGGAGGCAGTGAGCTAATGCTCTCAAAGCTCTTAGCACTGTGCCTGGCACATAGTAAGCACTTACTCCATACATGTCAACAGCTCTCTTGGCCATGCCTGTAGACCATGCCCCTACAGCCAAACCAGAGGGCCTGGCAGGGGCCTCAGCATTGCGAGGCTGGATGCCTAGCTCAGCTTCTGCCTTATGGCTTGTGGGAGAGCTGCCTTCCTCCCCTAGGTCCCGGGGGTTGAGAGGAGCTGCCCCTTCCCCAGCTCTGCTCCCCCCATCCCCCCGCCTGCTTTCGCCCTCTTCCATTTTCATATAGGCATGTGTGTGAGCTGGTTGACCTTATAGGGCATGTGTAAGGGTGACTGGACCTAAGGGGCACATGTATGTACAGGTGTGTGCCAAGCCTGTGTGTATGTGTGTGTGCATGTACACAAACATAGACATTCTCTGGGGGCCCAGGCACTCATGTGTGTTCCTGGCGTGTGTGGTGTGAGAGGCTGGCAGCCCGAGCCCGCTCCCCCAGCCCCTGTCACCTCCAGCTCTAACCCCTGTTCCTCGTCTTCTCAGGCCACATCACGGACCCCCCAGATGCAGGTGGTCAGAGGCCGCGGCAGCAGAGCCACAGATGGTGCCCTCCATCCGACGCCCACAGCCCCACGCCAGGTGGGCCTCATCTCTCCAGGCCTTTGCCAGGCAGCACTTCCTATGAGCTAAGCTCATGGCCTATAACCCAAGCTGGCTCCCAGGCCCTCCCTTTATCTCTTTGCCCTCACCTTATTCCTACCCCTCTCCCTGAAGTGCCTAAGGCTCAGAAGGCATTCTCAGCTGGATTCATGTCAGCCTCACTGTGACCCCTGCAGGCAAGAAATCATGAAACCACCAGGTGGGGAAGATAGGAACCCTGGGGACAGCTGTGCCTCAGCCCTTGGAACATTTGAGTGTAGACACACAAGAGTGCACACCAACACGCACTTGGGCATTCCCTTACTCAGACCCAGAGTGGGACTATGGCACCTGCATGCAGGCTGACACATTACTTCCAGGTGTCCATCCCCTGTGTCTCCCAAGGGATATCCAGTGGACACAATGTCCTGCACACTCACATGCTTGGGGCTCTCCTCTCCTGGGGTAGTGTCTGTCCACTAGGTCTGGACTGGGAGAGCCAGGGCTGGGCAGGGGCGGGCAAGGGGACAGGGGCTGCCGGTGAATGAGATTGTGTGTGTATGTGCCTGTGTGTCCATATGTCTGTGGCAGGGAGTACCCAAAAGCAGGATCATTCAGATCTGCTGAATGAGTGTGTGTCTAGAGTATAAGTAGGGAGTTGCGTGTGCTGACAGTGATGTGCGTTGAGCTGTGCCTGCAGCACAGGTGTGCAGAAAGCCACGTGTGCGGAGTGTAACTGAAGTGGGCCTGTGTGCACCTTTCCATCACCATCCTGCCACCTGCTGCCACCTCCTACTGCCTCTGTTCCTCTTTCCTCTCCCCTATCCCTCCTTTTTCCCTGCCTTTTCCTTGTGGCCTGTAAGCTCATTCTGGGCCCAATGCCTTCACCAGCCTTTTTCTCGCATCTTCCAGGCTGGGCTGAGAGGCATGATGTCTGGGCTAGAATCCTCAACTCCTGGCTCCCTGGGGAGACAGGTGGAAGCTGGGGGCTCTGCTAAGGGACAGGATAAAAAATATGGCCCATTGGTCCATCCTGAGGACACAAAAGTCTGGAGTCATAGTAACCTTAGAGCTCTCTGGCCTGGTCAGACCTGATGGCAAAGGGTAGGACCCCAGGCCCTTAACTAGTGCCTCCTGCCCTGGCCAGGTCTGCAGCCTCTCCTTGGCCTATGACAGGGAGCCATAGCTCAAAAAGTTGTGCCTCTGTGGCCCATGGGGGCCTTGGCCAGAATCTTCTTGAGCCAGCTGGCATGGAGGGGGTTCAGCCCCTAAAAGTCTACTCCATGCCCATCTCATGGCCCCCAGCGTGGGGCCCTCGCAGACTTGGTTCCTATATCTTAACTGAGACCTGGGACTAGAAAGCACCTCTCTGGGAACCTATGGTATGGCCCTGCCCTGGGAAACCTGACTGGATGGAATTTAAGCCTGAAGAGCTCCGGGGAGTACGGGGGGGTGGACTCAGGGTGTCCCCGAGGGCTCACTTTCTCCTCAGAAACCTGGTGACCCTTACCCTTCCTGGCTAAGGAACTGGCTTGGATGATGCTGACTCCCTCTGCCCCGCAGGATTACATCTTCTACCTGGAGCCTGAGAGACTCGAGTCAGGGAAGGGCAAGTGTCCATATGACCCCAAGCTGGACACAGCCTCAGCCCTCATCAGTGAGTGCCCCTACCTCACCCTGGTTGTACAGTCTGAACATATGACCTCTGCCACCATAGGGAGTGTGTGGCACTGACACGTATACATGTACCATGGCAGAGATCATGAGCAGGCTATCCCTGAATTTCCCAATGGGACTCCACCTGGTAGGAGAAGGGTGTGCAGGCCTGACCCCAGTGTGAGCTGAGAGACAGAAACTAAGTCTTCTAAGCCTCCATCCAGGCCTTTTGGATTGGAGGCTGAGGGTGCCAGATCCTACCTTGGAACTCAGGGTGGTCTATGCGCAGCCTGGAACCCTTCCCTGAGCCATAGGCTGCCTAGAAGAGTAGACAAGCCAAGTATGTACTGGGGGTGACATGAAGGCGGCGCTCATAGTATGTTTTGAATATGTTTGGAAACCTGGGAGAGGTCCATATGGAGAGCTCTTGCCCTGTGCCCAGTGAGGGGGAGCATATTTCTGCTCCAGGCAGGTGTCTAGGAGAGTTGGGGCTCTTTCTAAGGAAGGATCCTGTCTAGGATCTCAAGAGCAGCTGCTGCCCCTCACCCTAGGGTAGGTGAGCCTGCCATTGACCCTACCCCTTCACTCTGCCTGCTTTTTGGCTATTCCACCCCATCTGCCTTGAAGCTGTGGGGAACTATGTTACCTCCAAGCCTGGGAAAGGCCCCTGGGTCAGGGGTGGGCATTATCCTCCCCCTCTTGATCCTAGCCTGGTGGCAGAACCCAGACCAGACAGGTGAGGGAAGACATGGAGTAGTGTGCTGGAGCCAGGTAAATTGTTACATTTTTAGGAATTTTGTGAGCCATTTGTGAAACACAGCTATTATTAAAATTTTTATTTTTTTTTGAGACGGAGCCTCAAGCTGTCCCCCTGGGTAGAGTGCCATGGCATCACACTCACAGCAACCTCCAACTCCGGGGCTCAAGCGAGTCTCCTGCCTCAGCCTCCCAAGTAGCTGGGACCACAGGCGCCCACCACAATGCCCGGCCATTTTTTGGTTGCAGCCATCATTGTTGTTTGGCGGGCCCGGGCTGGGGATTATTATTAAAATTTTAATTATATGGCTCAGTGCCTGTAGGTCAGTGGCTAGGGTACTGGAGCTGGCAGGTTCAAACCCAGCCCAGGCCTACCAAACAACAATGACAACTACAACCAAAAAAAAAAAAAAAAAAAGGCCAGGTGTTGTGGTGGGTGCCTTTAGCCCAAGAGGTTGCTGTGAGTTGTGATGCCACAGCACTGTACCAAGGGTGATGTAATGAGACTCGGTCTCTGCTTGGCACCTGTGGCTCAAGTGGCTAAGGTGCCAGCCACATACACCTAAGGTGGCGGGTTTGAATCCAGCCCGGGGCCACCAAGCAACAATGATGGCTGCAACCAAAAAATAGCCAGGCGTTGTGGCGGGCGCCTGTGGTCCCAGCTACTTGGGAGGCGGAGGCAGGAGACTCGCTTGAGCCCAGGCATTGGAGGTTGCTGTTAGCTGCAATGTCACAGCACTCTACCCAGGGGAACAGCTTGAGGCTCTGTCTCAAAAAAATAAAATGAGACTCTGTCTCAAAAAATAATATATAAATAAAAATTTTAATTATATACATTTATAAATAAATATTAAATCAAAGGTAACAATAACAACAAAAAGGCAGCAGATATTGTAAGTTCAGTTCCAGATCACCACAATAAAGCAAATATCACACAATAAAGTGAATCACATGAATTTTTTATTTCCCACTACATATAAAAGTTAACTTTATGCTGCATTGTGCAATAGCATTGTCTAAAAAAAATGCACATACTTTAATGAGAATTGCCTTATTGCTAAATGTTCGTGAACGTCTGAGCCTTTGTCAAGCTGTAATCTTTTTTTTTTTTTTTTTTTTTTTTTTTTAGACAGAGCCTCAAGCTGTTCCCCTGGGCAGAGTGCCGTGGCATTACAGCTCACAGCAACCTCCAACTCCTGGGTTCAAGCGAGTCTCCTGCCTCCGCCTCCCAAGTAGCTGGGACCACAGGCGCCCGCCACAACGCCCGGCTATATTTTTTGGTTGCAGCCGTCATTGTTGTTT
>CAUYQS010107584.1:0-12717 GCA_963574585.1 Otolemur crassicaudatus | reverse complement strand
TGCCTCTAACAAGTTCCATAGACAAGGTAAAGTCACTGACCTTTTAAAAATGACTCAATGGGCTCAGCGCCTGTGACTCAAGTGGCTAAGTCACCAGCCACATACACCTAAGGTGGCAGGTTCGAATCCAGCCCAGGCCCGCCAAACAACAATGATGGCTGCAACCAAAAAATGGCCAAGCGTTGTGGCAGGCGCCTGTGGTCCCAGCTACTTGGGAGGCTGAGGCAGGAGACTCACTTGAGCCCAGGAGTTGGAGGTTGCTGTGAGCTGTGATGCCATGGCACTCTGCCCAGGGGGACAGCTTGAGGCTCCGTCTCAAAAAAAAAAAAATTACTCAATGCCCCCACCCTCTGTGCTTCAGTTTCCTCATCTGTAAGATGGGGTTGGCTAATCATGAAGGAACACAGTGTAAATGCTGTCTCATTACCGTTATACATTGTTCAGACATTAACCCTCTCAGTAACCTGCACTTATTTTCATTACTTAACAGATAGGAAAGTTAAGTCACAGCGAAATTAATTGGCTTACAAAAATTCCCATTTGCAGTGTGCCCAGGACTGCTTGAAGCAGGGCAAAGTGCTGCCTCTTCATCTGTTGTGACCTTGAACAAGTCATCTAACCACTCTCAGCCTTGGTTTCTTGCTTTTTCTTTTTTTTTTTTTTAGAGACAGAGTCTCGCTTTTTTGCCCTCGGTAGAGTGCCGTTGTGTCACAGCTCACCTCCAACTCCTGGGCTTAGGTGATTCTCTTGCCTCTAGCTGGGACTACAGGCGCCTGCCAAAACGCCTGGCTATTTTTTTTTGTTGCAGTTCGGCGGGGCCGGGTTTGAAGTTGCCACCCTTGGTATATGGGGCTGGTGCCCTACTCACTGAGCCACAGGTACTGCCCTAGCCTTGGTTTCTTTTTTTTTTTTTTCCAGTTTTTGGCCAGGGCTGGGTTTGAACCCGCCACCTTCGGCATATGGGGCCAGCACCCTACTCCATTGAGCCACCCCCTAGTCTTGGTTTCTTTATCTCAGTGGTTCTCAACCTATGGGTCATGACCCACAGGAACTGTATTAAAGGGTTGCAGCATTAGGAAGGTTGAGAACCTCTGCTTTATCTGCATAAAGAATAGAAAATGGGGTTCCTGGACTGGTGCCTGTGGCTCAAGGAGTAGGGCACTGGCCCCATATACTGGAGGTGGTGGGTTGAAACCCGGCCCTGGCCAAAAACTGCAAAAAAAAAAAAAAGAAAGAAAAAAGAAAATGGAGTTCCTATGGAGTGTAGAAAAGTCAGAACAGGAGTCTATACAAAAAGAGATACCACTTGTTCTTATATGAGGTCAGGGCAGGGGCATTTGTATGGGTTCACATTAGGCATCTTGTACAGGTCAGGTCAGTGGTTACTGTATGGTGTGGGGCCAGGGGTTGCTGGACAGTGTGAAGATGGATTTATGTATGCTGTGAAGACAAGTTCCTGTATAGATTGAGCACTGTGGTTGTAAAGATTAAGTGTGTTTAAATGCATGAAGTACTTAAAATAGGGTCTGGGACACAGTAAACAATAAATGTCAGCTATTACTAATGCTATCATCAGCATTGTACATCACAATCTACCTCCCCCAACAACCACCTCACAAAAATGGGTACTGCCCATCTTACAGATATTTCTACTCACTTATTCCCAATACTTCCTACCACACCAGACTCTCCAGACTTGCAGGGCTGGGGGTGGGAGAGAAGTGGGGAGACAGGACAGCTTGCCCTCTAAATTCCCTGATGAACCCCCACCATCCATTTCCCTCCCTTTTTCCTTAACAAAGGGTGGCTATAACCTGACATCCATCTCCGAGTCCATGGCTGCCTGCACCCGCTCCCTCCTTGGAGACCCACCACCCCTACTGGCCCTGTCACGGCCTCCACTATCAGGGGCCCTGGCCTCAATCACTGAGACCATCCAAGCCCATCGCAGATACTGGCGCAGCTTACAGGGCATGAGTGAGTGGACCTGGGGAATTGGGAGTAGTGGGTGGACTCAGGGAAGGGGTGGCTGGGGGGCAGGGATTAGAGGCAGGAATGGGGATAGCACCCACACTCAAAGATCTCCATCCATGATTCCAGAGGTAGAAGACAAGGAGGGACTCTACAGTTCTATGTCGGCTACCAAGAAGGCACCCCAACCAGCCATTTCTGGGTCGGCTAAGGGGACGACCACACCAGAAGAGAAAGTTCCAGAAGTAGGCATGGGGAAGGCCACTTCAGCATTATTTGCTGAAAAGTCTACCCCAGGCCAGACTAAGTCAGAGCCAGCTGTGGTAGTGCTCACTCAGGACCAGTCATCGGAGGCAGCCAAGGGGAGTGCTGTGCTGGGCCAGACCATGGCAGAGCAGGCTGTGGGGGGAGCTGGTCTGGACCAGACCACCTTGGAGGAGACTGTGGGAGGAGTCACACTGGGCCAGACCACCTCAGAGGAGGCTGTTGGGGGAGCCTCACTGGACCAGGCTACCTCAGAGGAGGCTGTAGGAGGAGCTTTACTAGACCAGACCACCTCAGAGGCAGCCATGGAGAGAGCCACTCTGGACCAGACCACCTCAGGGGAGGCTGTAGGGGGTGCCCAACTCCAAACTCCTCTAGCCTCATGCAGAGACAGCCAGACACCCCCAACCTCACCTGTGCAGGGAGCCACACCCCAGATATCCCCCAGTAAGCTGACTGGGAATCTCAGGACCTTGGAACTAGGCCACGAATCTCAGGTAAGGCCCACCACACCCAAGAAGGGGGAAGAAGGGGCCCAGATAAGGCCTGTCTGATATATCTTGTGCTTCTTATATACAGAAGGGTCGAGAATCTCAGACCCCAGAACAGGAGAGCCTACTAGAAGGAGGTCAGAACATGGATGATTTGATGCTGACACAGGAATCTGGGGACCTTGCTGACACCGATCAGGTGAGCTCAAGGAGAGGCTGGGACTATGGCTTCCTTCCCTTGTCCATTTGTCTCCAGGTAGAAGCATGTGATGTAGCAACACATAATGGGGAGATGTTGTCCCCAGCTTACTCAGTTTCACCCACCCACCCCAGGCTGTGTTTTATGCTGTGACACCACTGCCCTGGTGTCCCCATTTGGTGGCAGTATGCCCCATACCTGCAGCAGGCCTGGATGTGACTGAACCTTGTGAGGACTGTGGATCTCTCCAAGAGAACTGGGTGTGTCTGTCTTGCTATCAGGTATGGAGCAGAGAAATGGGATGGGGTGAGGTTGGCCCTCAAGCAAACTACAGGGGGATGCTGACCCCATCTGACACTCAAACCCCAACCTCAGGTCTACTGTGGTCGTTACATCAATGGCCATATGCTTCAACACTACGGAGACTCTGGACACCCGCTGGTCCTCAGCTACGTTGACCTGTCTGTCTGGTGTTACGATTGTCAGTCCTATGTCCACCACCAGGTGGGCCTGGGGCAAACCCTTTAACATGTGCACACTCACCCCCTATTTACCCCTTCTGTGATAGGGTAGGAAGAGCATGCGGATCCCTCTGTATGCTCTGCGTCCTGTGATTATTTTGTGTGGGGTGGGGACTTTGGGCTAGTCCAGGAGCCAGAGTGGTTGGGACCTGGAGTGGGGGCAGCCTTCTGTCCAAGGTTAAGGGGTCCTCACTCTCTCTCACCTACCCTGTTCTTGCCTCCTCCTCAGGCTCTCCTAGATGTGAAGAAAATCGCCCACCAGAACAAGTTTGGGGAGAACATGCCACACCCACACTAAACCCCTGACCGCGCTCCCTCTTCTCCACCTCCTGAGGCCCAAGATAGACCAGCCATAGTTCATTCCAACCTGTTCCTTGGATGAGAGGCAGCCTCCCATTCCATCCCATCCTGAATATCCTTTGCAACTCCCCAAGGGTGCTTATTTAAGTGTAAATACTTGTAAGAGGACTACAATGATCAGTTGGATGATCAATTGTGGTTCTGCCCCTGCCCACTGCCTGCTCAAGGGATACCACTACTCCTCTCCAGAAGGAAAGGAGGGCAGCTCAATGACCCCAAAAGGGGCCTAATATCATAAAGGTAACATTGGAGGGAGGGGGATAAACTGGCAGGTATGGCAGGGTTGCATATGTAATAAAGGACAAGCTGTTACAAAACCTGGAGGAAGTCTTTTAACTTTTGAGTAGATGGAGAACCCCACATTCCTGGCCAGCAGGGCCAATGAGTAATGAAACAATGTGAGAGTGGGTCTTCATCAGGTTACCCCCCTTCCCATCCAATGCCCCCAAAGCTAACTAAAAATAGAGCAGACAGTTTGACTGGTTCCACCAGTGATAAAATGGTAGAATCATTGGGAAAACAAGTGATTACCTTAGAAATAGGGGCCTCACGACCAGTCTCAGTCACACCCTAGACTGAGAATACAAGAAAAAACTATCAGGCAGTAGTCTTACCAGGCCTCAGTTTCCCTAACTGTCACATTGGCCTGATTGGGAATAGGGTGGGAGGGCCAGGTTTTCTTCCTGAGGTAAGGGGTACCTATAATTGACCAGAGGTGGGAAGTTGGAGGACAATCGTCCTCAGCCTTGACTTCCTTGAGCTGCCAAAGCAATTCTCTGGGCTGTGGTTTCCCAGCCTTTTCTTCATGGCCGCTTTATGATCCCAAACTGTCCATCTGAGCCCCCTTCAGTCAAGAAGAAGTGGAGTGAGGAAGAGCAAAAAGAGTGTCAGCCAGTTCCTTTTAAAAGCCCCATGATGCCCCACCGAGCAGCCCCTGCTTATATCTTATTCAGAGCTGTGCCACGTGATTGCTGTAGCTGCAAGGGAGTCTGGGAAATCTTTCAGCCCTGACCGCTCTTTCCCTCCAGGAACAGATGCGACCCTCTCAGAGGCTACCAAAAAGCCAGTTGAGGTGGCACAGCTCCATGGCCTCAAAGCGATCCCCACAAAACTTCCCAAAGTCAGGCCCTTCAGGTCAAAATCTGACACACACACCGCTACACGCGGCCACACACGCACAACAAACAGGAAATCTCATCCCAAACGGGCCAGGCAGGGAAAGGCGCGCGACGAGGCTCACTAGAGGCCTGGCGCACCCCAGCGGCCGGGCTGCCCGCGCCTGAGGGGCTCAGGGCTAGGCCGCAGGTGGGGGCTGCCGAGAGCCGGAGAGCGTTGCGCATGCCCACTGCCCCCGCCCCAGCCGCCGGGGGTCTGGGGAGCCGCTGCGCCCCTGGTCAGTCCTGTCAGAGCTGCCTGCCGCGTCCCAGCGCAACAGCCTCTCAGGACACAGGTGAGCGGGCCGCCGGCCCCGGCCTTCCCGCGCCGGCTGTGAGGGGCCTTCCTGGGCCGCCTCCCCTCCTCTTGGCAGCGCGAGCCCCTCATCGGCCGGCTTTGTGAGGGTGTCCGCGCGGGGCGGGAAGCGGGGCGCCTACTCCAGACTAGGGTGAGCCTCACCCTCCACACGGAGGCCAAAGTGTACGCACGGCTCAGGGGCCCCCTCGCCACCCCAGGCCTCACCCCTCACCCTGGCTTCGTCAGGGAGAGCACGACCCGGGTGCCAGGGCTGCCCGGAGCGGGCCCCGGCCGGGCAGCGGGCGCCACTCCGAGTGGCCTGTCCCACTAGAGCAGAGCGCCGAGCCCTGGTTCTGTGGAGTCTCTCGCGGGCTGTGTGACCTCGGGCCAGTCCCGTCACCTCACTTCGAGCCTCGCTGCTCCGCGCGGGGAAAGAGAACGTGGTGACGAGACCTCGGTCTCCCCGGGGGTGGCGGGCGGACGGACGGGGTGAGTGCAGGCACGCGGGCCACCGCCGGCCGAGGTCGGGGGGCCTTTCTCCTACTCATCCTCACGGCCCCCTCGCCCGCCGAGCGGCGCCCCGACTTTTGAGCCGCGCAGCCCCCAAGCGCTGGCGTCTCCCGTGACCCCTTCCACGCCTCTCAACCCACTAAAAATGGCCTGGCTCGAGTCGGGGCAATTTTTAGCCTGACAAACGTCCACCTCAGATCAGGCAGGTCCCCTCAGTCCTGACCTCTCCTTCCCTCCGGGAACAGACGCGACCCTCCCAGAGGCTACCACAAAGCCGGTTGAGGCGGCGCAGCTCCTTGGCCTCAAAGCGATCCCCACGGAACTTCCCAGAATCTGAGCCTCCCCTTCACGATCCGCCCTGCCGGTCCCACCTCCATCCCCACAGCTAGGTCTCCCCTCCTCTTCCCCGCTCGGAGGGAAAAGTTACGGTCCCCAAAACTCTGTCCGACGCGGACTTCTCGTCCCGGCCCCCTCTTTGTGGGCGAGCTCTCCCAGTGACCGTTCTCTGCGACCCCGGGGCAGGGGACCCCGCGGCGGCATCTGCACCTGAGGCCGTGCCCGCCCCCTCCCCTGCGGAGCCCTGCGGGGGGGGGGGGCGGGCCTCTGGCCCGGAGGGGGTCGGGGTAAGGGCCATTGTGGTGCACTAAGCCTGGCCACTTCCTGAGCCCGGGGCCGGGAGGTGCATTCAGTGAGTTAATGGGGATGTGCCAATAATAGCTAACACTAATTGAGCACCTGCTGTGTGCCCGTCCTCTTCTAACCTGCAACTTCCTCGCTCCTTATCTTGTTATTGTCTCCTTCACACTGCCAGAATCTAATCCTCACCAGGGCAGGGATTTGAGCCTGTTTTGTTAACGGCTGTATCACAATGTGAGGCATGCGGGAAGATTCTTCAACTGGTGAATGAGGATTAAATTATAATTAGAAGGCCTAACTTTAACCAAGCACCTTCTGCATGCGTGTCACCTCCTGCTAACGTGTATTTTACTTTTATGTCTTGTTTTATATCTGTGGCCGGACTGGAGTGTAACGTTCACAGGGGGCGGGCTTTGTTATCTATTTCTTGCCTACCTCTCTGTCCTTGCCACACACCAGGTCCTCGATAAATATGCATTGAGTAATGAATAAAATACTAAATCCCAATGATAATGGCTACCACACTGCATGATTTATATATTTATTTGCTTGACTCTATTATCTGTCTCCCCTTTTTAGAGCATAACCCACCCCACCCCTGTCCCAGCACATTCTGTCTGGCAGGTACTGAGCTGGGCTGGGGTTCAATAGTGACAAAAACAGGCAGAATTCCACCCTTCCTCCACAATGGGGAGGGAGTGCTAATGGGGGCAGGGATTCTTTGCTGGGGTGAGGAAAAAGTTCTAAAATTTGATTGTGGTAATGGTTGCACAACTCTGTGAATATGCTAAAATTCAATGAATTGTACACTTTAACGGGCTAAACTTTATGAGATGTAAATTACATCTCTAAAGCTGTTTGAAATTTCCTGCCTTCGCAGTTTAAGTGGTAGATGAGAGAGAATGAAGAGAGGGGGGTGGGGAGAGGGAGAGAGGGGGAGGAACCAAGAAAACTACATAAATCATGTGTATTGCATGCATATTAGGAGGAGGTCAGCACACAATAGCTACTCAATAAGTGTTGATCCATTGACACCCTGCTGTCTCTTTTGCCCCCAAATGGTCTACCCTGACCCTTTGTCTTGCTTCTCTTCCCATGTGCAGGGCCTGCTGTCCACATCTCTCCGCTAAGTTGCCTGCTGAGGACATGGCACGGTCAACAAAGTCTGGCACCATTGACTTGGGCCTGGGTTCTTGGAACCTCACCTCCCAGGAAGACTGCCAAGGGGCTGGAGCACACTGCAGGGGTTCTGGCAAGCAGCTGCCTGAGTACAAGGCGGTGGTGGTGGGTGCGAGTGGTGTGGGCAAGAGTGCTCTGACCATCCAGCTGAACCATCAGTGCTTTGTGGAGGACCACGACCCCACCATCCAGGATTCCTACTGGAAAGAGTTAGCCTTCGACCAGGGAGGTTACATTCTGAATGTACTGGATACCGCAGGGCAGGCCATGCACAAAGCTCTCCGTGACCAGTGCCTGGCTGCTGGTGATGGTGTGCTGGGTGTCTTCGCTCTCAATGACCTCTCCTCACTGACCCAGCTGCAGCAAATACGGGACACCTGGGGCCCTCATATCAGGAAGCCCCTTGTCCTTGTGGGCAACAAGTGTGACCTTGTGCCCACCACTGGCGATGCTCATGCTGCTGCTGAAGCCCTTGCCCAGAGCTGGGGGGCGCCCTTCGTGGAGACCTCAGCTAAGACACGGCAAGGTGTAGAGGAGGCCTTTTCCCTGCTTGTCCATGAGATCCAGAGGGCTCGAGAAGCCAGGGCAAAGGAGGCCAAGGCAAGGCCAAATGGGAAGCATAAGACTATGTGCCGCTGTGGCTGCTGTGTGGCCTAAAGGCCTTGGTCAAGAAAAGCAGACCCTCCCCCAGGCCAGGGTGATGGTTCCCTTGACACGAGACCCCTGAAGTAGCTAGCTGTATGGGATACTATTGGTATACTGGAGATGGATGGACACTACTCTTGTTTTCACTTGGTGAGGGGCTTTTTGGTAATGTGGATGTCTCACGTTTATGTTACGTTAAGTTGAGAGATTTTGTACAAAAATAAATAGTGTTCTTGAGTTTGAAAGCTGCCTTATGCCAAGTGTTATGTGGGTGGGAGTGACACTGGGTAGCATGTTATTTGAATTATGAGAATTCTTTCATTCAAAAAATTGAGGGGGGGGTGCAGTGGCTCACACCTATAATCCTAGCATTCGGGGAGGGCTGAGGCAGGTGGATCACCTGATCTCACAGGTTTGAGACCAGCCTGAACCAGAGTGAGACCTTGTCTCTAAAAATAGCCAGGCATTGTGGCGGGCACCTGTAGTTCTAGCTACTTGGGAGGCTGAGGCAAAAGAATCACTTGAACCCAAGAGTTCGAGGTTGCTGTGAGCTATGATGCAATAGCACTCTACCAAGGGCGACAAAATGAAACTGTCTCAAAAACAAACAAACAAAAAAACAACAACAGGAAATTGGGGGAAGCCTACTGTGTGCCAAGCCCTGCTCTTGGTACAAGGAATGTGGAGCCAAACAAGACACTAAAAATCGGGCTATATCATGGTGTGGTAAAGACTAAGTATTAAAGGCAAGTGAAAGAATGGAGTGACAAGGTCAAGAAAAGCCTTAATAAGTCAGGTGACATTGGGCAAAAATCTAGAGATATTCAGGGCAGAGCGATTAGCTAGTGCAAGGGACGTCCAGGCTCTAGTTTCTCAGTCTCCTCAGAGTTCTCTGCCAGAAGGTGACTGACTGTATCAGGAGGACTGGCCCCAAGCCTGCAGCCCTCTCCCCACTTCACCCCTCCCATATCAGGAGGTGCCCTACCTGCCTGTGGATATTCCAGTCAGCACCCAGGGCTCTACACACATGCCTCAAAGCCACCCCTAGACCCTTTGTCTTCAGGAGGATGGACTACCCCAAGATGTCTAGTGGACACTGCTATTGTCCATGTGGATGCCTCCTCCCACTCGTGAGGAGAGGCATAGACTGAGTAGGGCTAAGTCTAAAACGCAGGGGCCCCTCTGCCCTACTCTAAGGGACTGCCACCACTCCCTAGAAACTGTCACACAGACAAGCACAGAGCTGCTTCAGATCGTGTTTATTGTGGGGCTAAGGGGTGGGGACCTTGGGGTCAGAGGGCAGCCACAGAGGCTGGCCACTGGGGTAAGCTGCTCTGGAAGTACTGGCGAGGAGCAGCCTGAATGGCGGGGTGGCACACGGAGGGGGCGGGGAGCTCCCGGGTCCCAGAGCGTGTCGAATCCGGGAGGCGCTCAAGGAGGCAGGAGGCGGCGCACGGGTGCCTGGGGAGCTGGGGTCTCCAGACGTTTCACGCGTAGCAGAGCCCCCAGCACACCCTCAGAGGGCACCTCAGGGTCCACGTCCTGGTCGGCTGCACGGCGGAGGCGGCGCGGGGCGGCCACAGCCTCGGAGTCTGCGTTTCCTGCAAGAATCCGCCCCAGCAAGTACCTGAAAGATCAAGCCAAACGCAGTGAGGATGAGTCGGAGAATTACCGCCCGCCCAGGGATCAGGACTGCACGACCCTGCAATCCCATACATACAGCCTGGGAACAAGGCGTATTCAGCTCCTTCCCCACTCAAGTGTCCCCAGGCCACTACTTTCAAGAGACAGACGTCCCTGCAACACATTCCAGAAACTCTGATTTCCCTAGTCCTCTACCCTCAGAAACCGCATAGCACACACCCCTCCCCAAGACCTGGAGTCTACGTCCCAACTGTGCCATCAGACAGGCATCTTTGCTCCGACCCACTGGATCCAGGATCTGCCGTTCTCCTAGGGCTCCAGAACCCCTGCCTCTCTCCAGGACTTAGGGTTCACCCCTACACCCGTGAAGCGGGTTCCCCAGTTCCCAGCCTTCATCCTCCCAGGGTAGAAGTGCCCGCTCCCTTCCTGCCCTTGCGCGGCACCTCAGCAGCTCCGGGTCCACGTCAGGGGTCTCGTCGCCAGTGTCCTCGGCATCCGGGCCCGGGGAGCCATCGTCGTAGATTGGGGGCCGGGATCGGAGAGCAGAGGCTGGGGCGGGCGCCGGGACAAGCTGGGCTGCAAGGGCTGCAGGATCAAGACGCGCACGGAGCAGGGCACGGGCTAGCTGCGCAGCGGGTGCGTCTGGGTCGTCGTCCAGGCCCAGAGGTGGGTCCGAAGTGCGGGGGGTGCCCCAGATGCGCAGCAGCTGTGCCAGGACGCGCGCTTGCTGATCCTCAGCCTCCTGCGCCTCTGCCCGCGCCCGCTCCTGCCGTTCAGCCTCCAGCAGGTGCGCCAGCGCCCGCGCCAGCTCCTGCACAGCCCCCACCGCCTCTCCTCTAGGCACTGCCCGTCGGAAGCGGCGGGGAGCCGCAGCCTCAGCCATGGGTGGGGACGCAGCGGTCAGACCGCGGGGCTCCTGCGGGAAGATGAGGTGGGAGAAAAGAAGTCCTCAGCGTCCATCAGGCCTGGGACACACACCCCCAGCCATGATGCCACCAAAGGCACCATAGCCCCCCACATATACCCAGAAACCCCTAAGGCCACTGAGAAAAAACCCAGATATCTCTAGACACATTTAAGAACTACCACCGCACCCCCGGTTATGCCTTAGTGACTCTTAGAACTTTCCCCGAGCCCGTAGCTCAGTGTGTTAGGGCGCCGGCCACGTACACTGAGTTCGAACCGACCGTGCCTGCTAAACAAGGACAAATACAACAACAAAAAAATAGCCGGGCGTTGTGGCGGGCGCCTATAGTCCCAGCTCCTTGGGTGACTGAGGCAAGAGAATCGCTTAAACCCAAGAGTTTGAAGTTGCTGTGAGCTGTGACTCCAAGCACTCTACCGAGGGCGACATAAACTCTATCTCAAAAAAAAAAAAAAAAAACTTTCCCCTGGGGCCAGGTTTCTTTTTTTCTGTTTTAAAGTTTACAAAAATTATTTTTCTATTATCATTTCAGATTAATATGAGGGTACATACTATTAGGTTACATTGTTTGCGTTAGACTAGGTTTCTTTTCTTTCTTTCTTTCTTTCTTTCTTTTTTTTTTTTGAGACAGAGCCTCAAGCTGTCACCCTGGGTAGAGTGCTATGGAATCACAGCTCACAGCAACCTCCAACTCCTGGGCTCAAAGGATTCTCCTGCCTCCGACTCCCAAGTATCTGGGACTACAGGCGCCCACCAAAACGGCTGGCTATTTTTTTTTTTTTGGCTGTAGCAGTCATTGTTTGGCGGCTGGGCTGGATTCAAACCCACCAGCTCAGATGTATGTGGCTGGCACCTTAGCCACTTGAGCCACAGGCGCTGAGGCTTCTTTCTTTCTTTCTTTCTTTTTTTGTCACCCTGGGTAGAATGCCATAGCATCATAGCTCACAACAACCTCAAACTCCTGGGCTTAAGTGATTCTCTTGCCTCAGCCTCCCAAGTAGCTGAGGACCACAAGCGCCTGCCACAATGCCCGGCTATATTTTTGTTGCAGTTGACTCCGGCCAGGTTCAAACCTGCCAGCCTCGCTGTATATGGCTGGTATCAGAACCACTGTGCTAAGGGCACTGAGCCAACTGGATTTCTATAGGAATGTTGATGGCAGATATGACAATTATAGATTTTTCTATATTAACATTGTGTATAGGCTTGGCTCCTGTGGCTCAAGTGGCTAAGGCGCCAGCCACATACACCTAAGGTGGTGGGTTCGAATCCAGCCCGGGTCCACCAAACAACAATGATGGCTGCAACCAAAAAATAGCCAGGCATTGTGGCGGGCGCCTGTGGTCCCAGCTACTTGGGAGGCTGAGGCAGGAGACTCGCTTGAGCCCAAGAGATGGAGGTTGCTGTGAGCTGTGATGCTACAGCACTCTACACAGGGGGACAGCTTGAGGCTCTGTCTCAAAAAAAAAAAAAAACATTGTGTATAATAGGAACCTATATGAATAAACTTGTTCACATATCATTTAACATGTGTGCAAGCTTATGTGTAGAATAAAACTACCCAATGATGAATGTTCAGTTCTTGCAGGTTTGTTTGTTTGTTTGAGAGTCTCACTCCATCGTGCTGAGTACAGTGCCATAGCATCATCTTAGCTTACAGCAACCTCAAACTCTTGGGGTCAAGGGATCATCTCAACCTCAGCCTCCCCAGTAGCTGGGACTATAGATGTCTGCCACAAGGTCTGGCTAGTGTTTCTATTTTTAATAGAGACAGGTCTGGGCTCGGCGCCTATAGCTCAACCGGCTAGGGCGCCAGCCACGTACACCTAAGGTGGCGGGTTCGAATCCCCAGCCCGGACCCGCCAAACAACAATGATGTCTGCAACCAAAAAATAGCCGGGTGTTGTGGCGGGCGCCTGT
>CAUYQS010107583.1:0-29617 GCA_963574585.1 Otolemur crassicaudatus | reverse complement strand
AGTAGCTGGGACTACAGGCGCCCGCCACAACGCCTGGCCATTTTTTGGTTGCAGCCATCATTGTTGTTTGGCGGGCCCGGGCTGGGGATTCGAACCTGCCACCTTAGGTGTATGTGGCTGGCGCCTTAGCCGCTTGAGCCATAGGCGCTGAGCCTCTTCATTTAATTCTTAAAATAACCCTGGAGATAGTTATGGTTCTCATAACTATGAGATGAGATGAAGAAACTGCAAGTTCAGAGAGTTCAAATAACTAGCTGGACCAAAACAATTAGTCAATAGCTCTAGATTAGGACTAGGTCTGATTTCAAAGTCAGTGTTTTTAATCACTGTGCTACAAATTACTCCATGTTGCCCTACAGAGATGGGGGTCTTGGGTGGTTGTTCTTACTGAGTCTTCTGAAGTCCTGAAACCTGGAGGGATATAGAATGAGGAAGATGAGGAGCTGAGAAAGCAAGATCCATGAAGAGCATTTCTCAGTGGGGCGAGGAGAATGAGATTTCCCAGGTTTGAGGAGTAGCCCAGGAACAGAATTCTAGGCAGGCTTTTCTGATTTATTGCTGCATCTGAGTATACCTCCAGCTGCTTGACTCTTCCACCCTAGGGCAGGAACACCTGTAATATTTACAGGGGACACACTCCAAGAACATTATAGACAGAATGAATGGGGCAAGTGTGGTTAATCCACACAAGGCAATATTATTCAGTTATAAAAAATAGAGTACTGACACATGCTATGGCTGGATGAACCTCGAAAACTTTATGCTGAATGAAAAAAAAGCCAGACATGCAAGACTTCATGGCATGAGTCCATTTATATGAAATGTCCAGAATATGAAAATACATAGATTTGCACAGAATTTCTGTTGCATAGAAAACAAATAAGTAGTTGCTAGGGACTATAGAGAGGGAGAATAGAGAGAGACAGATAAAGGATAGTGGGTTTCTTTCTGGGGCAATGAAATGTTCTGGAATTAGTAATGATGGTTGCACAACCTTATGAATGTAGTGAATTGTGCACTTTTAAAGGGTGAATTTTATGATGTGTGAATTATATCTCAATTAAAAGGAAAACATGGTATATAGCTCCACAAACTGAAGCCCTGACCTCAGGCCTCACAGCCAGGGATCCAGTGTCCAGGGCAAAAATTGAAGCTGTTTCTCATGCAGGTCAGGGAAATGGAAGCACAGTAGCCACCTAGTAGCCCAGAACCCTTGCCTTCCTGCTGCTCCCAGACCCTGTGTCTCAGATCCAGCCAGATTCCTATGACATTTACCTTCTCACTGCTCAGAACTGGTGCACTTCTGAAGCCTCTCTTTAGATTCCACTCAGGATCAACAGCCTAATTCGGTGTAAAGCACTCCTGTGAAAGCTCACACTAGAGAAAGCACTCTCAAATATACTGGAACTCAGAAGCTGGACAGGGTGGTGTCTCAGCTACAGCCACTGAGAGTGTAAGGACAAAAGCATAAGGCAAAGCTCTCCAATGTCACTCCTGGCTCCAGAAGCTTGGTAGACCAGATTAGGGCAGAGCCTAGAGGAACCCCAGAGGAACCCCAAGCATTGACCTTGGTCATTGGGGCGACTTGGGCCTTGGCAGGGCTCTTTGAACAAACCAGGGGAGTGGAATTTGTACCCAGCTAAGATCAAAGGATGGGTTTACAGCCAGCTCTATCATTTTCTAGCCCTATGACTCTGGACATGTCATTTAAATTCTGCAAGCCTACTTCTTCCATTGGAAATGAGAAGACTTACTCTGCTTACCTCACATGACTGAAGAAGAGAAAATGTGTATGTGGAAGTATTTTGTTTTTTATAAATTGTCTTTTTTGTTACTTGTTCATTTGTCAAGAGAAATTATTCCTCAGTACATATTCATAGTTCAGGAACATAGGTTAGTGACAAATTTTTAGGCAAATAAACCCAAAGAAATTCTTTAAATTCCAAAATCACTTTACTCTCTGAAAGATACCAGCCTTCCTCATCTTCTCAGAATCTCCCAGAGAATCATAATTTCTGTAGAAATTTACTTATGCCTTTTTTTTTTTTTTTTTGGTTCAGCCACAGCAAACATACAGAAAACAGCAACCCCCAGGATACAGTAAATGCTCCAACAATGTGAAACTGCAGGCATCTGGGCAGGAGGTCACACATTTGAGATTTGTTCAAAGCACTGGAAGCCATGGTAGTTACTGTCCTTGATGCGTATGCCAACCACAACATGGCCACCTGGCTGACAGAGAAATGAATTGCCTGGAAAGTGTCTTATAAAAGGCAAATGAAATTATCAATCAAATGAAACCAAGCATCTTGAAATTTCCCCCTAAGTTCTTTGGGTTCAGGTATTTGGGCCTAGAAAGACCAAAATGACCCGAAGGATTTTGAGGTAGGAAAAATCCTATTTTTCTAGACTTAGCACTTGCTTAGACCACAGTTATAGTAGAAAATGTCCTGGAAAGGGAGAATAATTTCCACAGAGGGCTGTTTATGAATAAAAGTGGTGTCCTAGAGAAAGGTGACCCAAAGCAGAATGACCTCTCTTTCTCCCTTTGTTCACAAGCCCCATTTTTTCTTCCATGGCCCTTCCTGCTGTTTTGTTTGTTTGTTGTTTTATAGACAGAGTCCTGATGTATGCCCCAGGATGGAGTGCAGTGGTACAGTCATAGCTCATTGTAGCCTTGAACTCCTGGGCTCAAGTGATCTTCCTGCCTTGGCCTCCCAAGTAGCTGGGACTACAGCTTCCTGCCACCATTCTCAGCCTGGTGTTCTTTTGATATACCCTCAAGTTTAGAGTCTTTTCTAGCCATCTCCAGTATATAATAGGCCCATCAAAGGCAATCTTCACTTCTGCTAAAGTGTTTTTGATCTCTAGCATTTCTTTATGGTCCTTTCTTAGGATTTCCATCTCTCTGCTGCCCCTGCCCATCTGTTCTTGCATACTGTCCACTTTCTCCAGTAGAGCTCTTAACATATGAATCATAGTTATTTTAAATTCCAGATATCATTTCAGCACACCTGCTGTATCTAATTCGCTGCTTGCTCAGTCCCTTCAAACTGTCTCTTTCCCCCCACCTTGGCCTTGTCACATGCCTTATAGTTTCTTCTTCTTCTTCTTCTTTTGAGACAGAGTCTCACTTTGTCACCCTTGATAGAGTGCCATGGCATCATCATAGCTCACCGCAACCTCAAACTCTTGCCTTAAGTGATCTTTCTACTTCAGCCTTCCCAGTAGCTGAGCTCCTGAGCTCAAGCAATCCACGTGCCTTGGCCTCC
This sequence comes from Otolemur crassicaudatus, assembly GCA_963574585.1. Lineage (NCBI taxonomy): Eukaryota > Metazoa > Chordata > Mammalia > Primates > Galagidae > Otolemur > Otolemur crassicaudatus. Next base: position 26,345 of record CAUYQS010107583.1, on the reverse strand, counting down.
CTAAATGCTAGGATTACAGGCATGAACCACCCCGTTTGACCTTGTATCTACCTTGTTGTCTCCAACTTTGGAGACAATTGTCTGCCCTGTGACCTCACTTTTCTTACAGACCTAAGAATAACTGTTGATTTTGTTTTTCAGTTTGTTTAGCTTTTAGCTTGTCTTTTGGAGGGAATGACAGCTCCCAAGTTCCTTACACTTGGAACCAGAAACCAGAAGTCCCTTCATGCTGTTCTTGTTACGTTGGCTTTTCAAAATTTGATTTTTTATTGTAGTAAGATGTACATAGCATACAATTTATTGTTTTAACCATCTTTAAATGTGCAGTTCAATGGCAGTAGGTTATTGTGCAACTAGCACCATCATCCATTGCTAGAACTTTTCTATCTTTCCTAAACTAAAACTTTGTCCCCATTAAATACTAACTCCCCACCTTTCTCTTCCTCAACACCATGGCAACCACCATTCTGCTCCCTATCTCTATGGGAGACTGCTCTGCATGCCTAATGTAAGTGGAATACAGTATTTGTTTTGTTCTTTTTTTTTTTCTTTTGGTAGAGACACTCTCACTCTTGCTCAGACTTGTCTCAAACCCCTGATCTCAATCAATCCTCCTCCCTCAGCCTCCCAGAGTGCTAGGATTACAGGCATGAACCACTGTGCCTGGCCTATTTGTCCTTTGGTGTCTAGCTTCCTTCACTTAGCATAGTGCTTTAATCCACGTTGTAGCATGTGTCAAGAATTTCCCTCCTTTTTAAGGCCGAATAAAATTTCCATTGAATGTCTAGACCACATTTTGCTTATCTGTCCATCCATCAATAGACCTTAAGGTTGTTTTAATGTTTTGGCCATTGTGAATCATGTGCTTTTTACTTTTTGCAAATACATTATTTTCAGAAACCAACTGAAAAGTTCTCCACAGGAACATCAGAGTCTTCAAAGAATGGCATTGTACAGTAGTTGTCCTTGGAGTACCTGAGAGCAGGAATAGGGGAAGAGATCTAGGAAGGGTTTGCCCCAGTAGAAGGAGTATGGGGTGCATGAGGAAAGAGAGCAGGATGGAAGAAGGTCTGTCTCACCAGAGAAGCTTTATGGAGAACAGATGATCCAAAGGTGAAGGTTACAAATTAGGGCATAACTGGGTATACCTAGGAAGTATGAGGATGTGGGCATGTCTGTGTGTGCATGTTTGTGGCAGGTGACACTTGTACTGAGGACATAGTCTTGTCCTGAAAGGGGCAGTGTCCCATGTTCAGTTGGGAGGGAAATTCCAACTTGATAAATTCTTAGGGATCTGCCCCACAGTCTTAGAAAATATAGAAGCCCAGGAACTGACACTGCAGACTATAGGCCATAAAAAGTGAGGATTTCCAGGCCCAAGACAATGTCATGAGGAAGTTTTTTTGTTTTTTGCAGTTTTTTTTGGCCGGGGTCAGGTTTGAACCTGCCACCTCTGGTATATGGGGCCATCGCCCTACTCCTTTGAGCCATCAGCACCACCCTCATGAGGAAGTTTTAAGTCACTTGTTTCACCTTTTGGAAAACTTTTTTTTTTTTAAAGACAGAGTCTTTCTTTATCACGTCAGTGAAGTGTTGTGGCATCACAGATCATAGCAACCTCCACCTCCTGGGCTTAGGTGATTCTCTTGCCTCAGCCTCCCGGGTAGCCGGGACTATAGGTGCCTGCTACAATGTCTGGCTATTTTTTGTTTTTTGTTTTTTTTTTTTGCAGTTTGGCCAGGCCCAGGTTTGAACCTGCCACCCTCAGTATATGGGGTATATGGGGCCAGCACCCTACTCACTGAGCCACAGGCACCACCCCCCTCTTGGAAAACTTTAAGCTAGTAGTTCTCAACTTATGGGTTGCGACCCACAGGAACTGTATTAAAGGACTATGGCATTAGGAAGGTTGGGAACTACTGCTTTAAGGAATGTTGAGGGGCATTCAGTGTAGCCAAGTGTGCGTGAACTTTGGCTTTGGATAGACTTAGATCCAGTCCTGGCTCTAGTTGCCCTTGTAGAACCTGTTTCTTCAATTACAAAATGAGAACACAGCTCCTGGCTTCAGAAGCTTTCTTTAAGTGAGAGGATCTGATCATGTGCCTCCAGAGTAGTGAGTGCCCTACTACCTTAAGGCCACAGCTACCAAGGGCATAAATGCCGCAGGCCTTATGAGGCTGGTCCCATAGGGGTGGCTCACATAGGACTGGTTCAGCCACCACCAAAAGTGGCAACTAATAGGTAAAGCAAAACTGGCAAGTGATGATTATCAGAAAGAACTCTTGGCTCAGTGCCTGTGGCTCAAGTGGCTAAGGTGCCAGCCACATACACCTAAGGTGGTGGGTTCGAATCCAGCCCAGGCCTGCCAAATAACAATGATGGCTGCAACCAAAAAATAGCCGGGCGTTATGGCGGGCGCCTGTGGTCCCAGCTACTTGGGAGGCAGAGGCAAGAGACTCGCTTAAGCCCAGGAGTTGGAGGTTACTGTGAGCTTTGATGCCACGGCACTCTACCCAGAGGGATAGCTTGAGGCTCTGTCTCAAAAAAAAAAAAAAAAGAAAGAACTATTATTTTCCTCTTTTAGAACAGACTCTCTTTCCCAGGGACAAGGCTATGTCCTTATTATAAGTGTCTGCATCTGACCACCCCATACTCCTCTTGACAAATCTTTTCAAAATCAGTCTACTTCTGGAAGGAAAAACAAGACTGGCCACACTTTGCCTGTGGCATAGCTCTCTCTACCACACCCTGCTAGACTATCACCCAAGCTCTGGTTAGAAATATTCATAGATGGGGATCTTGCGAAGCAATGTTGTGAAACATTGCTTTGGAAGACTGTCCTAGTTGTTTTAAGTTCTAAAAGGCTGAACTTTCAGCCATGCAGGCCTTTGTCCCTGGAGTCCTCATTGCTCCTGTGAATACTTTGGAGAGGGAATGGACAGGGTTAGGAGACAAGGAGATGAATGGATCATGTTATAGCCTCTAGAACACCCTCACACAAAGTAAACACTTTGTAAATATCTGTCAAGCTGAATGGCTCTTAAGGTAAGGAAGGAGAGTGCCAGGCAGTATACTTTAGGGAGGTTAAATAAAACATCTTGGGGACCCAAAAATCTCTGGAGAGCATGCTCTGAGATGTCCAGTTCTGAGGGACATAACATACTGAAAAGGATGATTCCCTGGGAAATAGAGTCTATTCTAGAAGAGGAAAATAAGAGTCCTTTCTGATCTAGGTGTTGGAGAAATCAGAAGTTCTGGCTGGTGGAGGTTACACCAGAAGTCAGGGAAGTGACTTTGGGTAAGGAGAAAGGAAGCTGAGGATAAAGTCCTCCATGAGGGAGAAGTTTGCACCTAGAGAGTAACAGGACCTCTGGAGGCAGGACGGGTGGCAAAGGAGTTGGCAGGAAGTACACCTCCAGAAGGGAGGCTTGCAACTGTTCCTCTTTCACCTTAATTTTCTACTTGGGCCACAGCTCTTCCCCAAACCCTGATGAAAATTCCCTTTGCTCAGTTCTTTGAAACACATTTTGAAAAATCTTTTATTTGCCACAGGTAGGTTCTATGCAAGGAAACACTACCTAAACCAGAGCACATCTTATTTATTTATGTATTTATTTATTCTTTGGGGGAACTATTTTCTTATACTAACATCTATTTTATTTGATTTTATTTGTTTTTTTCCTTTTTTATTAAATCATAATTGATTTTTATTTGGGTTGCACAGTATGGAGAAAATTCTAACACAGAGACAAAGAGTTACAAATCCTGGCAGTTTTTTAACAACCTCTCTTGTAAGATACTCTACTCTTTGTATTATACAGAGAAGGCAAAAGCAACTTTACTATAAGATCTGTACAAAAATTAGTTAACCTGGTAGCATAAATTATTTGCATGCCCCTAATGGGTTAAAAATTTTGTATATTACATATTTAAATATATATTTATTATGTTTTTAAAATATATATTTCAACTTTCTTTTACTTTTTTTTTTGAGACACAGTGTCACTATGTCGCCCTTGGTAGAGTGCTGTGGCATCACAGCTCACAGCAACCTCAAACTCCTGGGCTTAAGCAATTCTCTTGCCTCAGCCTCCCAGTAGCTAGGACTACAGGTGCTCCCCACAACCCCCGGTTATTTTTTGTTGTAGTTGTCATTGTTGTTTAGCAGGCCTGGGCTGGATTTGTACCTGCCAGCCTTGGTGTATGTGGCTGGCACCATAACCACTCAGTGCTATGGGCACTGAGCCAACTTTGTTTTACTTTAAAGGTTATTTTGTTAAAATAGCAGGTGTGGGTGGCACCTATGGCTCAGTAGGTAGGATGCCAGCCCCATATACTGAGGGTAGCAGGTTGAAACCCAGCCCCAGCCAAATCGCAACAAAAAAATAGCCGGGCATTATGGCAGGCGCCTGTAGTCCCAGCTACTCAGAGGCTGAGGCATTATGGTGGGCGCCTGTAGTCCCAGCTACTCAGAGGCTGAGGCAAGAGGCATTATGGCGGGCTCCTGTAGTCCCAGCTACTCAGAGGCTGAGGCAAGAGGCTAAGCTCAGGAGTTGGAGATTGCTGTGAGCTGTGACACCACAGCACTCTACTGAGGGTGATAAAGGGAGACTCTGTTTCTACAAAAAAAAAAAAAAAATAGCCAGGTGTTGTGGCTATACCAGTACCATAAAGTTCACCCTTTTAAAATGTATATAGTTCAGAGGGTTTTAGTATATTCACAAAGTTGTGCAACTAGACACAATCTTTTTGAGAAACAAAGATGACTTTCTCACAAGACTTGTTAGTTGATCACACAGCTAGCATGCTGCTGCAGTAGGAATTGCCAGGAGACCACTTGGAATAGTAGAAAAGGGCCTGGGCTAGGAACCTAAAGACCTGGGTTCCATTTCAGAGCCCATAACACCTACTCCGCAGATCCCTTACCAGTAAAATGAGAGGGCTACACAAAATACTCTCTCGTTTTCTTTTCAGTTCTACTCTGACTTGCTCATATATAACTCGAGTGTTTGTTTTTCCCTTGGGCTAAAATAATGGTGAACCTCAGAGCTTGATGAAGTGGATTCTGCGGAGCCCTAGGATTCAGAAGGCCTAGGGGAAGAGGAAGCAGAAGGATAACATGTGCAGAGTTTGGCCCTGCCTAATTTTCCCAAGGAGATGAGCTCATCACTCTCTGGGTCACTCTCTGGCCCCCTGTCACCCAACACCCTAATTTCTGGGCTCTCTTTGAGAATTCTCCATGAGGGTTGCTGTTTCTTGTCACCCTCAGGATGCTGCAGTCTGAATCTCAGACAGAATGATCAAGAGTGCTGCAGTTCCTGCAGCTCCAGCAGTTCCAGCATCTGCTTCTTTTTTTGGAGAGTCTCATTATGTCACCCTTGGCAGAATACGGTGGCGTCACAGCTCACAACAACCTCAAATTCTTCTCTTGCCTCAGCCTCCCAATTAGCTAGGACTAAAGGTGCCCGTCACAACACCAGTGCAGTTGTCATTGTTGTTTAGCTGGCCTGGTCCAGTTTTGAACCCACCAGCCTCGCTGTATGTGGCTGGTGCCATAAGCACTGTGCTATAGGTGCTGAGCCCAGCATCTGCTTCTTCTTCTTTTTTTGAGACAGAGTCTTACTATGTTGCCCTCAGTAGAGTGCCACGGTGTCATAGCTCATAGCAACCTCAAACTCTTGGGCTTAAGCAATTCTCTTGCCTCAGCCTCCCAAGTAGCTGGGACTACAGGTACCTGCCACAACACCAAGCTATTTTTTTTTTTTTTTGGTTGTAGTTGTCATGGTTGTTTGGCAGGCCCAGGCCAGGTTTGAATCCACCCGCCAGCTCCAGTGTATGTGGCTGGCACCCTAGCCTCTGAGCTATAGGTACCAAGCCCCAGCATCTGCTTATTGATGGGCATCTCTGGCCTTAGCAGTTCCCAGAAGTGGCTGGGAGCTTCCCTGGCCCAGTTATCTCCTGTGGCCGAGGAGTTTAATATACTAACTACAATTTCAGGACCAGGATCATGGTTTTGCAGATTGGATTCCTGCCCCCAGGTGAGATCTTTTATCATGAGGCATTTAGTTCTGAGGGGAAGGGAGATCAAGGGTACCTAAGTTTGCATTCATCTTATGGCTCAGGGTACAGCACACACAAGCCCTGGGAACATCACACCCTCTCTGTAGTATGTGGTTGGACATCTAGGTTTGCCAATTTCTGGTCGTTTTCCCCTGGACAGAGAGACAGTACAGGTGAGCAGGAGAATCTTAGTATATGTGGGGTCAGCCAACACATTAGCTCAGGCCCTACCTTTTCCGGAAGTTCCCAACCAATTAACCCCAAATCATGATTTAGTTCTCAGCACGCCTCCAAACAAAATGGGCTCCCTGACCTCCCTGGCCAGGTGAATCCCTCTTATACTTTCTCATAGCAAAACATAACTCTTCTTTATGGCATTGACCATAGCTACAATTTCAAACTTATTTGTGATTTAGCCATCTTTCTGAATGTGAACTCAGAAATCTAGAAATCATTCACAAAGCCACTACCCGACCCAAGTCACTCCCAGTTCTCATCTATCACACCAATTGTCACAGATCCCTCCTCCATCTGTCAAGAAGTCACCCACTCTTCCTCATTCCTGTGACCCCTATTTCAGCCCTTAACTCTCACACCTCTGATTCCAACAGCCACCTAAGTGTCTGTCGTCTCTGAGCTGAGTCTTGTCCAATCATTTGGCTACAGAGTTATCCTTACGGTGCAGATCACAGCAAAACCCTGTCCCTGAGATCGCAACTGACACTGCACCGGGTGCAGTGGCACCTCCGAGGAGGAGGTGGCACAAGGGAGCGCTCTCAGTCGCCTAACCTGTCTCCTCTGTGCCAGGGACTTGCTGGGCAGGAGGTGATCGGGTTTGCCCAGGGCCACCCAGGAATATCGGGCCACAAACCAATGGGTCAGGACCCTGCAGCCTAATGAGCCTTGGGATGGGATGCATTCGGTAAGCGGTTCCAGAAAGCGGCACCCACAGGTAAGGCGGCCCTGAACTGAGGGGCGAGCCCTCAACAGGAAGTACCCAGACCCTCTCCTCGAATTCTCCCCTTCTATTGTCTGTAGCACAGCTGTCAGTATGAACAGGGGGCCGCGCCGCTGTGGAGACCTCTGAAAAATTACAGCGGCTGGGCTCCAGAGACTGCACGGTTGCTCTGAGCCTGGAGCGAAAAAGCTGTGCTGGAGGTTCATGCTTTAAACTCGTTCCCTCATATGACAAATACATACTGAATGCCTGCTAAATGCCAAGGCAACATTATGCGCTGGAGGTACTGTAAGGAACCCAGACAACGTGCACACTGTCTTAGAAAGCCATCTAGAGAGTGAAACAGACCTGAATAATATAATTACAGAAATATAAAACTGCAACTAAAACTACTAATAAGAAATATTAAACAGGAATGACGCAATAGGAAGTGAGTGGGAAAGGATCTAATCTAGATAGAAGGTCAGGGAGCCCCCAGTTTTTTCCTTCCAGAACAGTCACTTGAAGGCGGAATGATTCTTCACAATGACACCTTACAGCGTCTCCCTCGACCATGGCATGTTTCGAGGTAGATGCTATTACTATATTCTTGGCATTTGAGGAAACAGATAGTGTTTTCTTTTGAGTTTGAAGTTCATAGGAAGCTGAACGATTTAACCACACCTTCAACACACCTTCCATCCTGTGTCCCAACACACCCAAATCCAGTCTTGTTTTCTGATGTGTTAAAGTGTGATGAAAGTGGTGAAATAATCCAGGAAAAGTGCTTAGCATAGGAGAGCTAGCACATAACCTGCCTTTGATTACTGTTACCCGTTGTTTTTTTTTTCTATTTTAATAAATATGATTCTCTATGATTCTCTCCTTCCCTTTACCTGCTGTTATTATTTTGTTTGTCTAAATTTTTTTTATTTTTTTGATACAGAGTCTCACTCTGTCTCCCAGGCTGGAGTGCAGTGGTGTGATCACAACTCACTGCAACCTCAAACTCCTGGGCTTAAGAGATCCTCCTGTCTCAGCCTCCCAAGTTGCTAGGACTACAGGTGCATGCCACCATGCCCAGCTAACTTTTTCTAATCTTTGTAGACATGGGATCTTGCTATGTTGCCCAGGCTGGTCTTGAACTTCTGGCCCCAAGAGATCCTCCCTTCTTCTTCTTCTTCTTCTTTTTTTTTTTTTTTGAGACAGAGCCTCAAGCTGTCTCCCTGGGTGGAGTGCCGTGGCTCCAGCTCACAGGAACCTCCAATTCCTGGGCTTAAGCGAGTCTCCTGCCTCAGCCTCCCAAGTAGCTGGGACCACAGGCACCCGCCACAATGCCTGGCTATTTTTTGGTTGCAGCCATCATTGTTGTTAGGTGGGCCCAGGATGGATTTGAACCCACTACCTTAGGTGTACATGGCTGGCGCCTTAGCCACTTGAGCCACAGGCACCGAGCCGAGATCCTCCCTTCTCAGCCAGTGCTAGGATTGCAGGTGTAAGGCCTGGGCCTTATCAGTTTGCTAGTTGTTTTTTTTTGAGACAGAGTCTCACTTTGTCACACTGGGTAGAGTGCAGTTGCATCATAGTTCACAGCAACCTCAAACTCTTAGGTTCAAGCAATTCTGTTGCCTCAGCCTCCCACCTGACTGGGACTACAGGTGTCCACCACAATGATCAGCTATATTATTAGAGATGGGGTGTTGCTCTTGCTCAGGCTAGTCTTTAACTCCTGAGCTCAAGCAATCTACCTACCTCAGCTTCCTGGAGTACTAGTTTTACAGGTGTGAGCCACCACACCCGGCCTAGGTTTGCTAGTATTTTTATTGAGGATTTTTGTATCTATGCTCATCATAGATATTGGCTTACAGTTTTCATTTTTTTGTGGTGTCCTTGTCTGGCCTTGGTATCAGTTTAATACTGTCATTATAAACTGCATTTGGAAATACTCCCTCTACCTCTGTTTTTTTCAATGATTTTAAGAAAGATTGGTATTAATTCTTCTTTGAATGTTTGGTAGATTCAGTCATGAAACCATTTGGCCCTAGGCTTTTCCTTGTTGGGAGGTTTCTGATTACTACTTCAGCCTCCTCATTTGTTATTGTTCTGTTCATGCTTTCAATTTCTTTTTGATTCAGTATTGGTAGGTCATGTTTCTAGGAATTTAACCATTTCCTCTAGCCTATTCAATCTGTTGGCATATAATTGTTTATAATAGTCTCTTATAATCCTTTTTATTTATATTTTTGTCACCCTTAGTAGAGTGCTATGGCATCATAGCTCACAGTAATCTCAAACTCTTGGGCTCAAGTGATTCTCTTGCCTCAGCCTTCCAAGTAACTGGGACTACAGATGCCCACCACAATGCCCAGCTAATTTTAGAGACAGGGTCTTGCTCTTGCTCAGGCTGGTCTTGAACTCCTGAGATCAAGCAATCCACCCACCTCGGCTTCCCAGAGTGCTAGGATTACAGACGTGAGCCGCTGAACCCAGCAAGACTAGCCAGCATAATCCTTTTTATTTCAAAGGAATATATTGTACTATCTCCTCTTTCATTTTTCTTTTCTAAGACAAAGTCTCATTATGTTGCTCTCAATAAGGTGCAGTGACGTCACAGCTCACAGAAACCTCAAACTCTTGGGCTCAAGTGATTCTCTTGCCGCAGCCTCCCAAGTAGCTGGGGCTTATAGGCACCTGCCATAACGCCTGGCTATTATGTTGTTGTTGTTGTTGCAGTTGTCATGGTTGTTTTAGCTGGCCCTGGCTGAGTTTGAACCCACCAACCCCAGGGTATGTGGCCAGTGCCCTGAGCCTCCTCTTTCATTTTTTATTTTATTTGCGTCTTTTCTTTTTAGTCTACCTAAAAGTTTATCAATTTTGATTAGTTTTTCAAGACAAACTTAGTTTTGTTGTTTTTTTCCTACAGTTTTTTCTATTTTCTACCTCATATATTCATGTTCTGATCTGTAGTATTTTTTTTCCTTTTGCTAATTTTGGTCTTAGTTTGTTCCTTTTTTTCTAACTCATTGATGTATACAGTTAGGTTAGAGTTTTGTGAGATCTTTATTCTTTTATGATGTAGGCATTTATTGCTATAAATTTCCCTCTTAGTAGTATTTTTCCTGTATCCATTCCTGTTTGATTTCCTCTTTGTCCCAGTGGTTGGTGTAAAGTGTGTTATTTAGTTTCCAGGTATTTGTGGATCTTCTTGTTTTCTTACTATTACTGATTTCTAGTTTCATTCTATAAAGGTAACAAAAAATACTTGGTGTGGGTGGCACCCATAGCTCCATAGTGGGTAGGGTGCTGGCCACATACACTAGGGCTGGCGGATTTGAATCCAGCCCAGGCTAGCTAAAACAGCAATGACAACTGCAACAAAACAATAGCTGGATGTTATGGCGGGTGCCTGTAATCCCAGCTACTTGGGAGGCTGAGGCAAGAGAATCACTTAAGCCCAGGAGTTTGAGTTTGCTGTGAGCTGTGATGTCATAGCACACTACCCAGGGAGATATAGTGAGACTCTGTCTCAAAAAAAAAAAAAGATACTTGGTGTGATTTCTACTGTCCTGAATTTTTGAAAATTTCTTTTGTGATAAAACATGTTATCTATCTTGGAGAATACTCTGTATGATGCTTGAAACTTTTTTCTGATGTGTGAAAGTTAATATGTCTGTTAGGTAAATTTGGTCTATAGTGTTGTTCAAGTGTGCTATTTTTCATTGACTTTCTGTATGGATGTTCTATCTATTATTGAAAGTGGAGTGTTGAAATCTTCTACTATTATTGCATTGATACCAATTTCTCTTTTCAGATTTGTCAATACTTGCTTTATATTCTTAAGTTTTTTTTTTTTTTTTTGGTGTATCATACAGACACATTTATTCATGCCATGAGTACATGGTACTTATACAAAGGACAATCCATGTTCCCATGTGACACAGCTTGCTTAGCTCTATGGGCAGACTGATGGTCCATCTCTTGTGCACGCCAAGTGAGGCTGGTTAGTGATGACCATGAGCAGGTGCAGGAGCTTTCAAACTTTACTTCTTTTATCAGCACTCCTGATTTTATAAATAATGAAGCTCATCAACCCCATTCCCATCCAGATCTCCTTGTAAACTTCGGTATAGTAAGGTTTCATGGGGACCCATACATTTTTAATAATGCTTTGAAGCATCTCAGTGCCAAAGCAACAGCTAGGCCCAGCAGAGACCCACAGGCAGAGACTGGTAAAAGGTCACCGTGTCTATTCTTTTTTTTTTTTTTTTTGAGACAGAGCCTCAAGCTGTCCCCCTGGGTAGAGTGCTGTGGCATCGAAGCTCACAGCAACCTCCAACGCCTGGGCTCAAGAGAGTCTCCTGCCTCCGCCTCCCAAGTAGCTGGGACCACAGGCACCCGCCACAATGTCTGGCTATTTTTTGGTTGCAGCCATCATTGTTGCTTGGCGAGCCCAGCTGGATTAGAACTCGCCACCTTAGGTGTATGTGGCTGGTGCCTTAGCCACTTGAGCCACAGGCGCTGAACCACTGTGTCTATTCTTAAGTATTTTGATGTTGGATACACATTCACACATATATACATATATATGTTCACATATATATTATAATATATTGCAAAAATAGTATTATGTTAACATATAACTTTATGTTTTTATTTTAATATTATATTAACATAAAGCTTTATGTTTTTCATAAAGCTGTATGTTTTTTCTTTATATAACTTCTGTGTTGTCAAACTCCTGTCTTTGTTATTAGCAGTCCTAAGGGATTAAGGTGCACCAAGTTCACATATATATGTATATATACATAATATATATGTACAGTTGTTATATCTTCCTGCTGAAATGACTCTTTTATCATTATGTAATAACCTTCTTTGTTTCTAGAGACAGCTTTTGATGTAAAACCTTGTCAGCCTATGTGTATCCTTGAATCCAAAGTGAGTGTCTTGTAGATAGCTTACAACTGAATTTTTTTAAATCCATTCAGCCAATCTGTATCTTTTTCTGGTAAGTTTAGTCCATTTAAAGTAATTGTCAATAAGGATTCACTATTGCCATTTTCTTAACTATTTTCCATTTATCTTGTAATTCTTTCATCTCTCTTCCTGTCTTTTGTGTTTATTTTATATTGATAGTTTTTATTTTTTCCTTTATTTGTGTAACTTTTTTTTTTTTTTTTTTGAGACGGAGTCTCAAGCTATCCCCCTGGGTAGAGTGCCATGGCCTCACAGCTCACAGCAACCTCCAACTCCTGGGCTCAAGTCTCCTGCCTCAGCCTCCCAAGTAGCTGGGACTACAGGTGCCCGCCACAGCGCCAGCCATTTTTTGGTTGCAGCCATCATTGTTTTTTGGCGGGCCCGGGCTGGGGATTCAAACCCGCCACCTTAGGTGTATGTGGCTGGCACCTTAGCCAGTTGAGCCACAGGCGCCGAGCCTATTTGTGTAACTTCTATAGGCATTTTCTTTATAGTTACCAAAGGGCTTACATAAAATATCTTATAGTTATAAATCTACCTGACGCTGATAATAACTCCCCTTTCATATAAGAACTCTTCTTTTCCCTCTCCTCATCTTATATGCTATTGATTTCACAATTTACATCTATTTATATTATGTACTGATCCACATAAAAATTAAAGTTGTTTCAAATACTTTTGCCATATAATTCATATGGCAAAATGAAAATATATTTATACAACTTTAATAGTAATACCATATTCTGGTTTTGTTTGCACATTTATCTTTGCCAATGAGTTTTACACTTTGTGTCTCATTGGCAAAGGATGTTTCACATCCTTTTGTTTCAACCTGAAGAATTACCTTTAGTATTTCTGGAAGGCAGGTCTAGTTATAATAAACTCCTTCAGCTTTTGTTTCCCTGAGAACATCTTTGTTTCTCCTTCATTTCTGAAGAATGGATTTGCTAAATATAATATTCTTGGTTGGCAGGGTTTTTTTTTCCTTTCAGCACTTTATATATCATCCTATACCCTTCTGGCCTATAAGCTGTACGTTTTTTAAAAAAATCTGCTGGCTCAGCACCTGTAGCTCGGTGGCTAGGGTGCCAGTCACATACACCGAAGCTGGCAGGTTCAAACCCAGCCTGCACCTGCCAAAAAACAATGAAAACTACAACCAAAAACAAAAAAATAACCAGGTGTTGTGGCAGGTGCCTGTAATCCCACCTACTTGGGAGGCTGAGGCAAAAGAATCACTTGAGCCCAAGAGTTGGAGGTTGCTGTGAGCTGTGATGCCACAGCATTCTAATGAGGGCAACATAGTGAGACTCTGTCTCCTCCCCCCACCACCCCCAAAATCTGGTGATAGTCTTATGGGATACCTCTTGAACACAGAAGTTGCTTTTCTCTTGCTACTTTCAAAATTCCATCTCTTACTTTTGAAACTTTATTGTAATGTTTCTCAATGTCAGTCTCTTGGGATTCATCTTATATAGTGTCCCTTGAGTGTCCTAGATCTGGATTTCTATTTCATTCCCCAGATTTGGGAAGTTTTTCTACCACTGAATATTCTCTCTACCTTGTAAAAATCCAATAATGCATATATTGGTCTGTTTGATGGTGGCTCACAAGTCCGTTAAGCTATCTTTATTTACTCTTTTTTATTCTTTTTCATTTTTGCCCCTCTGGAGGATTCTCAGTGCCCTATCTTCAAGTTCATTCATCCTTTTTTCTGCTTCATCCAGTCTGCTGTTAAACTCCTCTATTGAGCTTTTCAGTTATTATGTTCTTCAACTATATTTTTCTTTGGTACATCTTTGCATTTTCTATCTCTGTGTGGAAATTCTTAGTTTGTTCATGCATTACTCTCCTAACCTCAAAGAGCATTTTTATAACCATTATCTTAAATTCTCTATTAGGTACATCACTTGTCTCCATTTCATTAGAGTTGATTTCGGGAGATTTGTGATCTTTTGTTTGTAACATATTCCCTGTTTCCTCATTTTCCTTGACTATCTTGTTGTATTATATAAGACACTTTCCTCCCAATCTTAACTGGCCTGTGGAGGGTAAGAGATGAACCTAACCAGTCAGCCCAACCAGAAAGTCTAAGTGCCTCTCAAACTTCTGTATTGTCCAAACTCCTATCTTTGTTCTTAGTAGCCCTAAGAAATTAGGGTACATCAAGTACCGCCATCACCTTGAAACACAGCTGGAACAGTAGGGTTATTAGATATGTACTCTAACACATTCTATCCTCAACGAGAAGGGAAGTGCAGTTTATCTCCTATTTCCTCTGCACTAAGCTGGCAAAACAATCTATAGAATACCTTCATTCTCACTCAAGACTACACAACTCTTTCATTTCTTTGTTTTTTGTTACCATCAGGGGCCTAGTAAGTTCCAGCTCCCATCCACTGTCAGACTCAGATGAATTATTTTGAGGGTTGGCTCTATTTCTTGAGTGAGCCTGAGAAAGGAATTGTGTATAGGATGTGACCATATATCCATTGAGGCTTCCAGAGGGATGCTTATCACCTGCTCTGTGAATTCCCAGATGAAAGCTAAAGGCCTGACCCTTAGGCAGCAGCTGATAAAGCTGGGATATTAGGTATACAGTCAAAGCTTCCAAGGATAATTGGGAGCTGAGTATTTCTGCCTAGTCACTTTGCTCTGAGCTAGAGGAAATGGCTACTAGTAGTGCTTGTACATTCTTATTTTAAAACTACCTGTTTCTCATCCTCTTTCAGGAAAAAACACCCACCTCTTTCTTCTCTATGTAGCCTATGAGGGCTTATGAATACAGACACATCAATTCCCAGAGCTAGATGAATTAGAAGCTAGTCCCCTTAAGTGAAAGCTATAAAAGCTGGGGTGCTCAATGTGTAGACAAACTCCATCCACGGAGAAGCCAGAGGCCTAATTTTATGTTTGGATGAAATGGATAGCCAAGGAGAGAATGTCAATAAAGCGCCCACATGCCTCTAGACCTCCTGGAGGTGTTTATCTGCCCCATCAGTTACCGGATTCAGGCTAGTTAGAAACCCAGTCCTCAGGCAGCAGTTGGAAAAATGTGTAGACAAATATTTTCCAGGGAAAAACTGAGAACTATGGATTTTTGCTTGCTTGTTCTGCATTGAATCTGGGGGACATCCACTAAATGTGTTCACATAACTGCTTAAAAATTCTCTCTTTTTTCTGTGGTCTCAGGGGACTCACAAATGCTGAAAACCCTATTTACTTCCAGAGCAAGGTGATTTAGGAGCCAAGCCCTCTTGTGGGAACTAAGTTGAGTAGCTATATGTGTGGTTCAAACACTTCACCCTTCAGGAAGCTTGGATTTGAAGATTCCTTCCTACTTGTGAGATACTGTGCACAGGTTGAGATTTATGGTGTATATGGGTGTCTTGGATTTATCTACCCATTTTGGTGGGGGATATTATGGATATCTCAGTTGCTCAGGTGTAGAATCTCTTGACTGTTTTTGTTGTTGTTGTTTTTGTTTGAGACAGAGTGTCACTCTGTCACCCAGGCTAGAGTGCAGTGATACAATCATAGCTACCTGTAACCTCAAACTTCTTGGTTCTAGAAATCTTCCTACCTCAGCTTCCCAAAGTACTGGGATAACAGGCATGAGCCACTACACCCTGTCTAGTCTCTGAATTTCTCTTAGAGAGAACTGATCCACATGTAGCTGTTTATCTGGTGCATCCATAGAAGAAGGGAAGGTCCAGGAACCTCCTATTCTGTAATCTTTCTGTGCCAAATCAGTCAAATAACAGTCGATGTCTATATAACAAGAATGTGGACCAGATTTCCAAGTCTTTTTTCTTCTGTGGTATTCAGGTTATCAGAAGTTTCCCTTCTTGGAATTTCCTGGGCAGTCAACCCTTCAGGTGTATCATCACATTGCCCACCTGGATACTTGCACCTCCCCCACAAAGGGGACCTCCTAGGACGAGGAAAGCACCAGCAATGATGTTACAGGGTCAGAGACTGAACCAGAACCAGAAGATTCAAAGTCAGGTGTAGACCAAAATTGCTCAAGTCTCCTTCCTTATTGTATTAGCTCAATACAATTCTCTTTGAAATACAAACATCACTTTTACCTCCTTCCCTTCAAACACAGCTATTAGCAATTGTGCATCTTTGCTATACTATTCCCTTCAAGGACATCATTACCAATGTCTATCCCCCTTTCTCCTATTAGTCTTTTAGCTGTAATCAACTGTATGAAACTGACAGAGATATAGAAGTTTCACTTATTCAGTGTTTAATTCTAAGCATTTACCTTGTGCCTGGTCTCTGCCCATATAGAGATGATTAAATTATTAGTTGCATAATTGCTATTCAATTACAAGCATGGTAGTTACTATAAGGAAGGTAAAACAGAGGCAGGGATTGAGGGGAATTTTCTAGGTAAGAGAAAACAGTAACCTAGCTGAGTACTGTTGGATAAGGGTGGGGACAATGGAAAGACAAATAGTCATGTCTTTGATAATTGTGTGGTAGAATTCACGGGACTTGATTTTGTTTTTTTTTTAGAGACAGAGTCTCACTTTATCTCCCTCAGCAAAGTGCCATGGCAGCGTCACACAGCTCACAGCAACCTCCAACTCCTGGGCTTAGGTGATTTTCTTGCCTCAGCCTCCCGAATACCTGGGACTACAGGCGCTTGCCACAACACCCAGCTATTTTTTGTTGCGGTTTGGCAGGGGCTGGGTTTGAACCTGCCATCCTCAGTATATGGGGCTGGCACCCTACTTATTGAGCCACAGGTGCTGCCCGGGACTTGATGATTGTACGGATGAAGTGTCTTAGTCTGTTTTAACAAATTACTATAAACTGGGTAGTTTATAAACACCAGAAATTTATTTCTCATAGTTCTGGAGACTGGGAAACCTAAGATCAAAGCACTGGAAGATTTGGTGTGCAGTGAGGGTCATTTCATAGATGGCGCCTTCTTACAGGTTCTCACATGGTGCAAGGTGCTAGCTAGCTCTCTGCAATGTCTTTTATAAGGGCACTAATCTTACTCAAGAGGGCTCTGCTTTCATATATAATCACCTCCCTCCTACTTATACCACAACCTTAGAATGTCAACATATAAGGAGAACATGAATATTCAAACCACAGTAAAGGAGAGAAAGGGTATCTGTTGATAGCATGATTAATTATCTAGATGTGATAGCGTATACTGGAGGCATACAGTTAAGAACATGTGTGGTTTTTGTTAGGGGGGAGCTTTTTTGAGACAGTGTCTCACTCTGTTGCCCAGGTTGGAGTACAGTGGCAAAATTATAGCTCACTGTAGCCTCAATGGCAGGGATAAAGCAATCCTCTGGCCTCAGCCTCCCAACGTGCTGGGATAAAAGGTTTCAGCTACGATGCCTGGCTAGGACATGTGTTTTGACACTTAAGAGACATCTAAAAGATGATCTCTGGAAAGTACTTGAATATAGGAATCCGAAATCTGAGTTAGACCTGAAGTAAGATCTTTTGTAGCCATTGAAATGTCTAATCTCACTTGAGGAGACCATTTACCAAAGTGAAAAGAGAGTTCATTCCAACTAACCAGAAGCACATTAGAATTTGGCTATTCAAAATGTTAAAAGATTAAGAGATCAGTGCTGGTTCTAGAGAGAAGATACTTTACCCAGCACATGTGAGAAGCAATAAGTATCCTTGTCAACAAAGCACGACGAGTCTGTAGCTTCATAATGATGAAGTGGGTCAGAGGCTAGAAGGTGATGTAGGGTTCCTTCTCCAGTCCCAGCACGGTAATTTCCTAGAATCATGGGATGGAAATTCAGGTTATCTTCAACATTCCCACTCGTGTTACCCTCTTGCTGATGCGACGGACAGACTTGAGTACTCCTTCAGCAAATATTCTCACTCCTACTGCCCAATTTACACAGACACCATCTAGCAGGGTTTACTAGATGTGTGGCAAGGTCCCAGCCATACCCATCGGCTAGATCTCCACCGTTCACGACACCCCAACCGTACCAGGAGTGCGCAGGCGCTCCTGGAAGGGTGCACCGGAAGTAGCTTTGCACTTCCGTTTCCTGCGCAGCGGCCCACTGCAGTACACCTCCTGGTTGCCATTTCCGCTGGTCTGTGCTGTTGGCTGCCAACCTGGAGCCCTAGGGTCTCCTTGAGCCCGCGCAAAGCCTTCTGGGAAACATACGCAATCACTACCCTGGACTCCCTCGCTACCCCGGAGAGACCCCGGAGTGCCTGCCCCTGTACCCCTATTCCAGACTCCCACCTTTAAGTGGCAGCCCATGCCGCTACCCTGGGGAGACTAGAAGTACATGGCCCTGTACTCTGGAGACTATGTAAGGCGATCGACATCTAGTGCGGTCTTCCGGAAATAACGCCGGAATTTTCTAATAAGTTCGAACAGCCAGCAATTTTACTTACTTTATCAAATGGCGCGAAATCATTCGTTCACCCTCTCCAAACCATAATACCGCCAGTCTTCAAAATTCACATTACCATCTAAAACCACTTAAGTGTAAAAAAGAAAGTTCACCTCCTTGCTCTCGTCACAAAATAGCATTTATTAGATGACAAATTGCACATCAGATAAACAATCACTGCCTGTTGAGAGCTTGCAATCTAGAGCTAAGACTGATGAAAATGCACCAAAAACAGTGACAAACAGTAGAAGTGCATACAACAAATATACTTCTGAGGTATCCAAAAGAACTAGAGATTACAGCACATTTTTAGGTTATATAGATGAATATTTATATTAAATCTCCCTCCTCCACAGACTTAATGCAAGAAGGAATGTCAATTTAAAAACAAGAGACAAAACACCTGTAGTCTGATGGGCCTTAGAAAGATGGGTAACGATCATCTTTATATTAGATTAACAGCTCTCCTAATCTACAAAACTAAAACACAGGAACAGATACACTTATAATGAAGATCACCTTGTTACTTTTTGAACAGATGGTCAAATAAAAACACTTTCCTGCTAAACTCCCACAGGGATAACAAGTTCAATGAACATTCAAAATAGACTCTTCACTCATATAACTTATCCTCTTTGTACA
Source organism: Otolemur crassicaudatus (assembly GCA_963574585.1). Lineage (NCBI taxonomy): Eukaryota > Metazoa > Chordata > Mammalia > Primates > Galagidae > Otolemur > Otolemur crassicaudatus. The sequence goes on along the minus strand of CAUYQS010107583.1, from coordinate 7,322 downwards.
CATATGCAGTAAGGTGCAGATTACTTTGAACAAAAGCTGCAGTTTACATTGTATGACATCTTATGCTGCAGTCACTAGAACAATGCCACTGAATTATATGGAATCTCGGAGGCAGACTCAAAATGACATCTTCTGTGAAATGTCATTTGTTTTTAACTCTTTGAATTACTGGGTTGTTATTTTCTATGTTAAATAAGGAGCTGTGGATAGACTATTAAACTGTAGCTCTAAACAAAACTATTTTGAGCCCAACTCATTCAAGAAATAAATTCCACCTCTTCTTAAATTACAAAATGTAAACTGCAGACATCTGAATTATATTGAGAAAATGCTGTTTTCATCAATGATGAAATATGAGAACCTGATATTTCAACAATCAAGTTAAAAGAATTGTGGCATACACATTTTCATCACTGTATTAACAATAAAAAAGAAGTCTGTTTGAGTCAGTTTCTTCCACACCAAGTTTTCACTCTACAAAGTCTGTCAACATCTATGCTGTACAATGTAGCTATCCAAACCTAGCAATAATTCTTGCATTTAGGTTTTTCATTTCTATATTAACTTTTATCCAGTATTTGTTAATAGCACCTAACACAGTAGGCTCTGATTCAATGACAATTTTATGCAATCTCCATAAGTTGACACTAAATAGGATGAAAAAGCCATCATTATAAAAACAGCCTAAAACTCACCAGTAGACACACCTTTTCCCTCAATTCCCTGGGGACATAGCAGCTTGAATTACATCCAGCAAATGTTTTTATGTACAAGTGCACAATAAGGCAACAATTGAAAATACACCTGTTTCACAGTAACTGAAAACTCAGGTGGGTTTTTTTTTTCATTTTTTTTGCATACCAATCATCAACAATATTATACCAAAAAGCCACTTTAATTACACCATGTGTATGTTAATATTTCTGTAAAAGTATTATTTTTCTAATCCTCTGTGGAGGTTTTTCATAATCTTCCTAAATATGGAAAGTAAAATTGCCTAAAATAAGAGGTTAATTGGGAAGGAAGCCTCAACTGGGAAGGCAAAATTTCCTACTGAGGTGTAGAACAGGATGTTCTTAAGAGAAAAAAAGGGGAGGGGATGAGAGTGCCCATCTTTTCAATTAGCTCCATTCTGTCCAAGTGCCTGAAACACTCTTCTCTACTTCTTTTTTCCCCCCCTCTCTACTTCTGCAGCAATTCTGCTAGTAGAGTTATGTTCTCAGTTATATTCCTCATCCTGCAACTCTTCATTTAGAACCTCTCTTGTGCTAATTGGGCATCACGTCGGTTTTTCCTACTGAGAGCAGAAACAAGAGAGCAGGGAGTTCTGTTCTTGCTTATATTTAACAAAGATCCTTATATTCCAGAGTTGGCTAAACTGGAGACTATCTTTGTACACAATTCAGAGTACCCCAGACAGATAGACCTACTGAAGACTGCAAGGCCTCATTCTTTTAAGTTTAAGACCTTAAAGCCCTTGCAGACTGGTATCCTAAGAATGGAGACATCAGAAACAAAGAGCCAAGTCTGACCATGACATATAAAGCACATGGTCTCCATGGTGGCACCTCTGCAAATGAGAATGACAAAAAGGGAGGGAAGTAGGCAACCTGGGTTAGGGTTGCTGGTTTCAGTTTTTCTGTCACCTGAATATTATCTCCTTGCCCCTAATCAGTGTTAGGAGCTTAGCTCCAGTAGCCAGAATGTTTTCATATATTAAGTTCTGAATCTGCTATTCTGTAGGGAGACCATCTTCCAGGTTCTACCTTCTATCCTATTGGTCCTTAAGAAGTGTTTTTGTTTTTTTTTTTGGTTTTTTTTTTTTTTTTGCTCACAAGACTTCTTAAGAATAACTCCATTTTAGCAAATACTACTTTCATACTATTAAACAGAATAATACACTCCACTCGAAAGCCCATATAAGTATTGTTTTGCTGATAGGTATGCAATCAATTTCATGTTAAAGAGAAATTCTATTATGAATGTATATTTACAACATTCTCTAATTCTTTAACATTAATAACCGTACTATTAACAATGTTTTGCTCCAATATTTATGTATAACAACAGTATCTAAAGACATACATAGTACCAAATATTTTGGTTAAAATCTAACAATGTTCTATATGTATTTTTCTTTGGAGATGGAGAGGAAATGTTATGAGTGTTTAAAAAAACAAACAAAACCCAACTAAAATATTCAGGACTATGCCCTGAAAAGTTTGAAATCTCTTACCTGATTACAGGAATTGGAGTTCAAACTTGAAGTCCTGAGGAATAGTCTTTTGCTGTATAACTGTACATGTAAGGCAGGCATTGGGTAAAGCTCAAGGAGAGTGAAGCGGTTCCAGGATGCAAGTTACACAGGGCAGCCTCCAAGATGACCATCCTTACCTACCGATCTCAGCCTCCCCGCTGCCCAAGGTGCTAATACGTGTACATGATGTAAATGCCAACAAATAATGCAGTGTTGCAGGATGCATGGCCTTGGGAGTTAGAGAGACCCAAGTTTAAATGCCAGCTTCACATAATGTGGTATTTTTTGTATGCTGGGCCAAGTACTGACTACCCTGTGAGGGCTTCAGTTTATTTATTTACAAACAAGGACAGTCTTTTGTCTGTCACAGATTTATTCTGAAGATTAAATTAGATAGTATACCTAAAGTATCTAGCATGCTCACTAAGAACAGCTATAAGAAACAATTACTTATAACAAGACAGATAATGTGCTTCATAGAGATATGGAGGCAGGTCACCTTAGAGAGGAGCAAGTACTTCCCCTCCTTTCCAAGTCAAGTCCAGCCTCCAGAAAAGGGGTGTAGTCAGGTTGCCAAAACTCCTTGCAAACAACTGGGTCATAAATGCCAATACTGTTCCTGGCATCAGATCTGAGAATGGGAATTCCATGGATACTAATAGCGATCAAGATACCAACTAGTACATCCATTGGGGAACTTTTTACAGGAGGAGAGGAAAAAAGGCTTCTAAACACCTCTAAAAATTCACACGTAAAATAATCTCATAAAAATATTACATTCAAACAGTTATAGCCCAAAAAGTACAAAAAGGATATAAAACCATTTACTTTCCAAGATGCATCTGCAAAACTGTCAAAAAATAAATAAAATCTTCCAAAACATAGAAACGACATAAACAAAATTAAAAGAACTCTAACAGTAGCCTTCATTTTAATGAAAGCTGAATTTAAACAAAAATCCTGTATCTTTATCTGGCTCATATGAATGTAATTTAAAAAATAACTGAGTTTGAACCCTGGCTTCATACAGTATGTGATATTGATTATGCTTCCTCTGTTATAAAATAGAAGTAATACTGCCTAAAACAAGGTTGTAGTAAAAATTAATATACATGGAATATGTATAAAGTGCTTAGCACAGTGCCTGGCACATAAACAGTAACTATTTTCTTACTGTACAGATACTGAAAAGCCACTTGTTATATTTACTTGGTGTTTTTCATATGAGTGCGCTTATGAGTAATGAGATGCATAATTACCCTGAAACTTTTTCCACACACGGTACATTTAAAAGGTTCCTCTGCTGTGTGGCTCTTCTGGTGGCATATAAGTTCTGTCTCTGAAGTAAAACTTTTTTCACATGTTTTGCATTTACGGGGCTTTTCCTCTGCATGAATGTCCTGATGAGAAATAAGCTCAAAGAAAGATGGAAAGGTCATGTCACACTCAGAACACTGTAAGGGTTTGAATCTAGAGAATGAAAAAAAATCGTCATCATCATCATTGCGGCGTTCAGAGTCCTCCTTTTGTGCCTTCTCAGGGAGAGCAGGATATGAAGGCTCCTCATAGCTCTTCACGTGGTGATTGTACTGGTACTGAGGGGATGATGTGTGTGTGTTTTCATCCAAAGGAAGATCTGTTTTCTCACTGAAATACTTACTAAGGTTAGCACGTTCATAGGGTTTTTCAACATTGTGGGTTTTCTGATGCTGTGTCAATCCGGGGAGCAACATAAAACCTCTTGCACATATGCTACACGTATAGGGTTTCTTCTTTATGTGGCTATTCTTGTGCCGAGACAGATATGAGTGCCGGCGAAAGCTGGCACTGTACTTGGCACGCTTATAAGGCTTCTTACCAGTATGGATTCTACTGTGTGTCCTCAGGTTGGCTCTATGATTGAAAATCTTTCCACAGTTACCACATTTATATTTCTTGTCTCCTGAATGAATTTTCTGATGCGAAAGAAGGTATGAATTATCACTGAAGCTTTGGTCACATTCAGGACACTTGTACACATTGTTGGCTTCTTCCCAGGGAAATTCTAGAATTTCAGAAAGTGTTCTGGTTCCTAAACATTGAGATAATTCTACTAATGGGGTATGGTTCTCAATGGTAACTAAAAGGCTTATGAACTTTTTCTTGTAAGGGGGAGCTGCACCTGGTATTTTCCCTTCAGGATTTCCAACTCCATCCTCAGAGGAGTTTTCTGAGTACTGGACAAGGGGTGCAGTAATGGGGTAATTGTCTAGGGTAAGCTCTTCAAGTTTCACAGACTCTAGGCTTAACTGGTGATTCACCTCAGTCTTGTTTTCCTCTCCTGTTGATAAAAACAAAACAAAGCAAAACATAGACAACACCTTCAAACGGTATGGGAAAAACAAGCTCAAGTAGTTACAAGTAGACAAGAAAACTGTAGATTGGTTATCCTACAATCCAGACACTGACAAATATACAAAATCAGGAAGACAGCAGACTCTCCTGGTTTCCCAAAAGATCCAGTTCTAGGTGAACCTGCAAGGGGGAGGAGCAGAGAATAGCTATAACTAAGTCAGAGGCCAGGGGAATAGGTCCTAAGGGCAATCTTGGTAGACATCGTCTAGAGGTGAAGTTTTTCAATTAGTCTGTTTAGGTTTCAAGAACTTTTCATCATTTAAGTTCTCTCAAGTAACAGCTAAGCAGTTATAATTAAAAAAGAAATTGGATTAATATTTATTAAGAAAGAGGGTAAGCTGAATATTTTTCTATCTTAACAGAGAAATATATAGGTTACCAGAAATAGTTTTACTAGCACCAGGAGAGGTCTCCAGAATTTTTCTCACTGAGGAAAGATCAAGGTAGAGCTGCTGTGTGTACTGTAGACAGATAATAGCCATTCATACTAGAAGGATGACTGGCAGAATTTGGGCTTGTCAAAAAGCAGTCTTTTTTGCCAAATATTCTTCTAAAAAAAACAGCTCATACCATCTACAAGGGGTCTTATTAAGTTTGGCTTGGTACTAGTCTGTATGTGCATGAGGAAACTACCCAAGATCACAGAAAGAACCACCAAAAATAAATATATAGGGCAATAATCAAAGTTCACACAATAGTTCATGTTTCCACCAGCTAAACTGGAAAGACCCTCTAGCACAGTGGTTCTCAACCTTCCTAATGCTGCGACCCTTAACACAGTTCCTGTGGGTCAAGACCCACAGGTTGGGGCTCTAACACATAAGACAATGTTCTCAGAAAAACATGCCTTACAGTAGGTCAAATCATCCCTAGGATGGTCTGGTTTCAGGTTGATCTGAACCCAATCTAACAAAGCAAAACAACATACTTTGAAAGGATCAAACTGAGCTTGGTGCCCATAGCTCAGTGAGTTGGGAGTCAGCCACATACACTGAGGCTGGCAGGGGCCCAGTCACTGGAGTCAGCCACATTCAGTGAGGCTGGCCCAGGCCCAGTCACTGTACAAGATTTTTGTCCTTAAGAAATCTCTCTATGGCTCGGCGCCTAAAGCACAGTGGTTATGGCACTGGCCACATACACTGAGGCAGGCAGGTTCAAACCTGGCCTGGGCCAGCTAAACCAACAATGACAACTACAACTAAAAAACAGCCAAGGGATTGTGGCAGGCACCTGTAGTCCCAGCTACTTGGGAGGCTGCAGGAAGAGAATCACTTAAGCCCAAGAGTTTGAGGTTGTTGTGAGCTGTGATGCCACACACTCTACTGAGGGCAACTTAATAAGACTGTCTCCAAAAAAAAAAGAAAAAGAAAAAGAAAGGATCAAACTGATCTCAAGTAACTTAACTATATCCCACAACAAAGTCCAAAAATAGTTTCTGAAATACAAGAAAATCCAACATCTAACAATGTAAGATTTACAATGTCCAACATTCAATAAAAAAATTACCAGGAAAGTAAAGAAGCAGGAAAATCTGACCCAGAAGCAGGAGAAAAAAGTCAAAAGGAACATATTCAGAAATGACACAAATGATAAAACCATCTGGAAAAAAATAATTAAATAGTCATTACAGATATATTCCATATGTTCAAAGAGATGGAGAAAAACATGAATATGATAGAGAAGTAGAAGATATAAAATATGAGCTATGGGATGATTTACATACTCAACTTATATTCCTATGTCAGAGATAAAACCTACTCAGGCATAGCAATACATCTGCATGTAGTTCTTAGGTGAGAAAGACATAGCACCTCTTTAAGAGCAAATCAATTTCCGATTTTTTTTTTGAGACAGAGTCTCAAGCTGTTGCCCTGGGTAGAGTGCCATGACATCACAGCTCACAGCAACCTCCAACCCCTGGGCTTAAGCAATTCTCTTGCCTCAGCCTCCCAAGTAGCTGGGTCTACAGGTGCCCACCACAACTCCTGGCTATTTTTTGATTGTAGTTGTCACCGTTGTTTGGCAGGCCCAGGCTGTATTCGAACCCACCAGCTCTGGTGTATGTGGCAGGCACCTTTGCTGCTTAAGCTACAGGCACCAAACTGTCAGTTTCCAATCTTTAGCTAAATATAGTAATCTATATTTATGGGATTTCCCAGGTAAAACTACCAATTGACTGCATCAAATGACAGGCAAGTCTACAAAGTATTGGCCTCTCATGCAAAATCAGTCACTGTACAAGATTTTTGTCCTTAAGAAATCTCTCTATGGCTCAGCGTCCATAGCACAGTGGTTATGGCACCGGCCACATACACCAAGGCAGGTGGGTTCAAATCCGGCCTGGGCCAGCTAAACCAACAATAACAACTGCAAAAAAAAAAAAAAAAAATTACTGAGCGTTATGGTGGGTGCCTGTGGGCCCAGCTACTTTAGAGACTGAGGCTGTGAGCTGTGACACCTCAGCACTCTTGGGCTTGTCAAAAAGCAGTGTTTTTTCCCAAATATTCTTCTAAAAAAACAGCTCATACCATTTTTTTTTTTTTTTGAGACGGAGCCTCAAGCTTTCCCCCTGGGTAGAGTGCCATGGCATCACAGCTCACAGCAACCTCCAACTCCTGGGCTCAAGCGATTCTCCTGCCTCAGCCTCCCAAGTAGCTGGGACCACAGGCGC